>PVJA010000797.1:0-42912 GCA_004027025.1 Myocastor coypus | reverse complement strand
GACCAGGGTTCAAACTCACGACCTTGCACTTGCCAGGCAGGCACTTGTGCCACAGAGCTAGCTCCCCAGCCCCAACTCCTTTTATTCTTTAGATACTTTGCTTTAATTTGTCTCTAATAAAATGTTAAATCTTACTTTCATAATATACATATATTGTACATACATACAAAATTACCACATATTAAATGCATATTTCCTTCCCTCCTGGGCTATGGAAAGAAGCAGATGCTTAATTTGTTTCAGCCAATGTATATTCCTTCCCAAATGGTAACAATAATACATACTTCTAATGATTTTTCCCTGATATAAATCTTGATGAAACAACAATTATCTGTACCTAACACATTTAGGTACAGCTCCACCCAAAGCTATAAAATAGTAAACATTATAATGGGGAAAAGAATCTTATTCATTAAACAAATTACTACCACCTACAATGAGCTTGTAGAAAAATTCAAGAGGAAAAGGTCAGTACATAGTTTGATTTATAAACAATAAGCAACTCTGGGAATAAAGTCAGATGCATGATGGTATGACCATGTTGAATCAGTGGGCATGGAAAATGATTCTGGCCACTTCTGTTGAAAGTACTCTACAGTAATAATTTCTCACCCAACATGCTTTCTTCTTTATCCTTGAAATACTAATTCTAAACAGATGACATACCACTCCAGTAAAGAAAGTCAACACAAGAAAAGAAGCAGAAAAGCTTATTTCTTATTACAGTTTTTGAGAAGTCTAAGAAATATGCCTTCATGAAGATAAAGGACACACTGTTAGATCAATCTGGAATGTTTTATGTCCTTTAGCATTTAAGTCTACCTGAAACAAGGTCATGTTGTTCTGATGACCCACTGTACAAAGGCCAATAGTCAAGGTAGTTCGAAAAAGTGGCAATAACCTAAGTAGCCATCAACAGATAAGTGGATAAGTAAAATGTTATACACCTGCAAGAAAAGGAAATTTTGCAATATGCAGTGACATTGTTAATCTTGAAGCCATTATGCTAAGTGAAATAAAAGTCATTAAAAGATATATACTATATGGTACTACTTACATTATTATTATTATTTTTTTTAATGGTTGGCTCACCCTGCCCTCAGGGATGGGGCTGGCGCAGCATGTGGTGCCAGGGATCCAACCGTGATCCCTGTGGTTACCTAAGCTTTCCTAAGCAGGCACTTTAGACTGCTGAACCATCTCACCAGCCCTACTTGAAATTTTTGGAAGAGCCAAAAAATTGCTATTTTTAGACAAAAAAAAATAGCATGTGGTTGCCAGAGCTACTGGGGCTTTGTTTTTAATAGGCATAGAGTCTTAGTTTTATGGGACAGAGCTGCAAAAGTGACTAGTGATGATAGGATTACAGGCGTGCGCCACCACGCCCGGCTTTGAAATCATAACTTCTATATTACATTATATTATAACAAATTGGGGTAGAAAGTCAATGAGACTGCTTATAATGGAAAAAACTCCAAAGATACAATATGGGTGTGCTTTTACAATCTCATAGTGTGATAGAATATTGAAGAAAAGCAGTAAAATCTTAGGAAGTAAAGACCCCAAAAGGTTAGGTGTTCACTCTCCATGACTTGAAAATTTCCACAAAATATGGAAATTGAATTTTATTTGGGCAGAGGAGGACAAACAAGAACAATGGGATTTCTGGTTAGGTAGTAAACCTGCTATATTTGAGAGTATATATTCAAACTAGGAATTCATCCTAGATTTAAAGAAATATGACTATAAATTAATCTAAATATTAAGCTAATACTGGGAGGTGTGTGTAGTGTGTTATGGCCCAAGTGTGGAAACAAGCTCATTTACAGAAATATATCAAGTCATACAAAACCATGACTGTTGGCTCTCATTTCTGATGAGTAAACAAACTCTGTCCATATAGGATCTACTTTTACTTTCTTTTGAATGCTTCAAAAACAAACTGCTCAAAGATCTTAACATTCTGTATCTTCTAATGGGTTTCTGTGTCCCATCTGTTAACTCGAAGTGTAATTAATATCATCTATTTATCTTAGTGTATCACTTTTAATTGGATTTTAGTGTTTTTATACAATACTACCAGGAATGAAAAGCATAAATATTTGTCTATTTGCAAGCACACAATACACTCCTACTCATGAATCTCTACCAAAAAATCAGGGTGATATTACTACACTAGGCTGTTACTTCTCATTTTCTTATAAGTACACAGGCAAATGCACCAAAGTCTACAATTTTTGTGATATCAAAATAGACTAATTAGGACTTCAAGCAAGATAGAAGAGTGGTAAACAGCAAGGTATCAACTTCTGAAGAAATTTGGAACCCAAACACTGGAATAAAACAACTTGCAGAAGGAAAGAAGTAAAGAAATTATATTTACTACTCTTCTAGTCAGGGTTTTACTAGAGCACAGATAGAATACAAGGAACAGATATAACAAGATGTGCCAGTCCCAGAGTCAGATGGAGAAGTGTGCTGAGAGCATCTGCACACTTCTAACTGAAGGATTCAGTCCCAAGGCTTTAATACCCACTGCAGTGTTCCATCCCTACCAGTCTCTACTGGTCTTAACTGGTTTCTACAAGTTCCTAACAGTCTGTAACCGTCAGCCATTGTGTCTGAAAAGGAAGGTAGAAGAATCTGCTATGGAAAGCTTAAAGGTCCAATCTTAGAAGCTGACGAATCTGTGCAGGAAGCCAGGAGATAAATGCCCAAACTGACTTATTCTGGGGCAGGGCCCTCATGGCTCACAGTGTGAAACAGTCAGGCAATGTACCCAAATTGATAAAATGTATCAACTACCAGGCATCCAGTTAAGTTGACACAATGTATCAACCACTACAACTGTATATAATTTTCTTGTCTTAGATTTTATTATATAGTAATAAAATCTTGCACCTGTGATTAGGTGGCAAATTAGTTATCACGGTTGTCATTTTCCAGACTGTGCTTCGTTATTACTGATAACTTTAACCAAAGTGACACAGTTGTTATACTCAGTTGATCTTCCTGGTGTGCTAATACCAATTTGCCAGGAGGTGGGGCACAAAGAATGCTACAGTCCAGTACCAAAGAACTGGGTGCTAGGCCAACAAGCAGCAATCTCTCATCCTTAATAAGTTGAAAAGGCAGGATCCTCACATAGACTTAAACGCTGGCTACACCTACAAGATTTCTAAAAGTAATCATTTCCTAAAAAAGGTCTTGATAGTAATAATAAAGCTATTTATCATAAGCATCAACACACACACACACACATAAAAAAAAAAAAAAAAAAAAAAAAAAAAAAAAAAAAAAAAAAAAAAAAAAAAAAAAAAAAAAAAAAAAAAAAAAAAAAAAAAAAAAAAAAAAAAAAAAAAAAAAAAAAAAAAAAAAAAAAAAAAAGAAAGAAAAAAGAAAAGAAAAGAAAATGAGAAAACTCAGAAGCAAGATGCGACGCCAGACCTCCAGCTCACCTAAGGCAAATTCTGGGGGCATTTAGGTGGAAGAAATCAAAAGTCATCCAGTTGAACTTTCTGAAATGGTAGCAGTAGAAGTAACAAAGCAGATGGATGAGGCTCTAGAAAAAACAAATCAGAAATAATTACACAGACAACTAAACAGATAAGGATCATAATAAAGGACATGATTAGTGATATGACATGTCTAGATGTCCCATCAAAGCCTCATATAATCATGGGGGATGCTTTTCATGGGTGGGTGGATCTAGAATGTGTGGTAGTGGGATCAAGGATGTGTGTTTACTAAATTGGTCCACTGACTGGTTTGGCCAAATTCTGACTAGGATTAGAATGCGAGTACTACTTCTGTCCTAGAGTACGTAGCCTGCATAAAATACAAGAGACAAAAAGAAGGCTACTGTGCTCCTACTTGGCCACTTGCCATGAGCTATTCTCCTTCATGCCATGCCATTCTCCTTCATTCTCCCTCTGCCATGTCACCTCACCTAGGGGCTAGCCAATTATCAACCAAAAGCTCTACAAACTGAGCTAAATAAACCTTTCCTTCTTTAACTTTGGGTGTTGAGCATTTTCGCTGAGCAACAAAAGTAAGACAGTTAAACATAGAGCTAATATAGATTTTTAAAAATGTAAGAACTTCTCCTTTTCACTCTTCAAAATAAGAGAGAACTACAGAAAGTACCATATTAGAATGTTAAAGATAAAAAATACAAGCCTGGGACCTCCGGCCCACCTTGAATTCTTCTGACCCTCCTGGAACCTCTGGCTCACCTGAGAACACAGGCCCACCTGAGACCTTAGGCCTGCATGAGACTTCCTCCAGCTCGCCTGAGACTTCCAGCCTGCCTGCGACTTCCTCTGGCCCATGTGAGAGAGACCTCCAGGCCACCTGGGACCTCCGGCCCACCTGAGAATTCTTCTGGCTCGCCTGGGACCTCCGACTTGCCTAAGACTTCCTCCGGTCCACGTGAGACCTCGTGCCTGCCTGGGACCTTTGGCCCACGTGAGACTTCCTCCAACTGACCTGAGACTTCCAGCCCGCCTGGGACCTCTGGCCCGCCTGAGACTTCCTCTGGACCACGTAAGACCTCTGGCCAGTCTAAGACCTCCTGCAGCCTACCTGAGACTTCTTCCAGCCTGCCGCGAGCACAGCCTATCAAGCATCAGGTCCACCATATGAGTAAGACCGTCAGCCAGACACAAGTGTAGCCTATCCAGCATCAGGTCCACCAGTGAGTCAGACCTCTGGCCCAACGCGAGCTAAGCCTAGCCAGCAGCGAGGCCCCCCAGGTGAGTGAGATTTCCCTCCCTGGGCCTAAAAGCAGCTCAGCTAACTCAGAAGCTTGGACTAAACGACTGACCCGTGGGCACGCAATTCTGCACCAAAGGTCACTGCTATACAGAATGACACAGACAAGGAGCAAAATGCAATCTCAGGTCCTGCACCCACCTGTAACAGATACTTGAGACACACCCATACAAGAAAATGGGAATCATGTAGAAGAAATCTCTGAATCTATAGCTTCTTTTTTTTTTTTTTTTTTTTTTTTTTTTTTTTTTTTTTTTTGCTTTTTGAGACAGGGTCTCACTGTGCAGTTCAGGCTGGCTTTGAGCTCACTTGTGTAGCCCAGGCTGGTCTCGAACTCGCAGCGATCCTCCTGCCTCAGCCTCCCAAGTGCTCGGATTACAGGCGTGAGCCACCACACCCAGCTTGAATCCATAGCTTCTGAGGTAAACATACAAGTGCAGAAACATACAGAGCAACTCAGATCAGAGATAACATGTCAAGTAAAAAAAGAAATAAATGAACTAATAGACTCTGAAGTGGAAAAACAACCGCAGAAACATATAGAGGAAACCAGGGCACAAATAACCTCTAAAGTTAAATAAGATATCTCTAAATTAATAGGATCCCCTAACAACTACAGAAAGGCACAGAAGAGAACAGAGCAGAAATAATCTCTGAACTAGAGAAAGGATAGTTATGATGAGAGATTTCAGTACTACTAAAGAAGACATTGATAAAAAATTAGAGGAGAATAGAAAAATGATAGACTCCCTGAGTGAGCAATATAGGAAAGAAAAAGACCTCATAAAACAGTTTGAAAGAGATATACAAGAAAATAAAAACTCAATCACAAGCTGGCAAAAAGTATGAACCAAGTCAAGATAGAATCTTAGATCTTGAAGACACCATTGCAGCTACTGCAAAGGTAAGAAAGGATCTCTTAAAAACAACCAGGATGCAGGAAAAAATAATTCAACATCTGCAAGATGAGGCAAAAATGAACCTGAGATTAATAGGAATCAATGAGAAAGAAGGAGTCGACACAAATGATATAAAAAGAGTATAGGCAGAAGTAATAGCAGAAAACTTCCTGAATTTGAGAAAAAAATTGGACATTCAGGTAGCGTATCAGAATAATGGCAGACTTCTCTTCATAAACCATGAACTGAAGAAGAGCATGGAGCAGAGTGCTTCAAGTCCTCCATGAAAACAAATTCCAGCCCAGACTTCTATACCCAACAAAACTCTCCTTCAAGTATGAGGAACAACTAAAGAATTTCATGATGTCAAAGCCAACCCTACAAGGTATATTAAAAAAATCTTAAAGAGAGACCAAAATGACCTGAACTCAACAAAGGAGAACAGAAAAGAACCCACCACATAGGGAAACCAATTAAACACAGGAGAAAAAGAGATAAACAGTAGTAAGTAAAACTCATGTGAATCATAAATCAATACATTTCAATTATAACTATCAATGTCAATGAACTCAATTCTCCAACTAAAAGATATAGACTGGCAGAGTGGATAAGAAAGCAAACTCCAACCACATGCTGTATACAAGAAACACATTTAACTCATAAAGAAACTCACAGGCTAAAAGTTAAAGGATGGAAAACAATACTACATGCTCCAGAACTTCAGAAAAAAAGCAAGGATAGCAATTTTGTTTTCAGAAAGTCTAAACTTCACACTAAGTTTGGTAAAACAAAATAAAGAAAGCCACTACATACTGGTTAGGGAAAAATTCAAGATGAAGAGGTAACACTCAAATATGTATGCACTGAACATGGGAGCACCGAGGTATATAACACAAACCCTTAATGGACATTAAAAATCTCATACCCAATACCACAGTCTTCACAGGACACCTTAACATCCCTTTATCCCAAAAAGATAGGCCAAGCAGACAAAAGATTAGCAAAGCAGCAACAGATCTGAACCGGAACAACTGGATCTAGTGGACATGCAGAGTGTTCCACCCAAACACTTCAGAATACACATTCTTCTCAGCTGCACATGGGACATTTTCTAAAATAGACCACAAGCCGGGCGTGGTGGCTCACGCCTGTAATCCCAGCACTTGGGAGGCTGAGGCAGGAGGATCGCTGCGAGTTCGAGACCAGCCTGGGCTACACAAGTGAGCGCAGGACCAGCCTCAACTGCATAGCGAGACCCTGTCTCAAAAAGACAAAAAATAAATAAATAAATAAATAAAATAGACCACATATTAATCCATAGGTCATGCTTTATTTATTTATTTATTTATTTATTTATTTATTGTGGGACCAGGACTAGAACTCATGACCTTGCACTTGCCCAGCAGGCACTTGTGGGTCATGCTTTAGTATATGCAAGAAAACAGAAATTATCCCACACATACTATCTGACCACAGTGCAATGAAATTGGAAATAAACGACAAAAGAAACCAGAAGAACCCCAGAAATACATGGAAATTAAACAACACCCTTCTCAGCAACCAGTGAGTTACAGATGGAATTAAACAATATAAACAATTTAATGAAAATTAAACACAACTTACTGAAATTTATGGGATGCAATGAAAGCAGTTCTTAGAGGGAAAGTTATAGCCCTGAACTCACATATTAAGAACAAAGAACAGGAACAAATAAATAGTCTAATGCAACACCTAAACAGACTAGAAACAGAAGAGCAAACGAAATCCAAAGCCCAAAGACTGGAAGTAATTATAAAGATTAAAGCAGAAATTAATTCAATTGAGAGAAGGAAAACAATACAAAGAACTAATGAATCAAAAAGCTGGCTCTTTGAAAGATTAAATACAATCGATAAGTCCCTAGCTAACCTCATCAAAAAGAGGAAAGAAAGGACTCAAATCCAAGCAATAAGGAACAAAAAGGTGAAATTACTACAGACCGAACAGAGATTTAGAGGATCATAAATAGCTACTTTGAGAATCTTTACTCTCACAGAATTGAAGACACAGAAGAAACACACAGATTCCTAGAAAAGTATAAATTACCAAAACTGAATGAACATGACAGAAAAGCTCTCAACAACCCAATAACAGCCAGTGAAATACAAAATGTAGTAAAAAGACTACCGACAGAGAAAAGTCCAGGACCTGATGGATTCACCACTGAATTCTACAAGAAATTTATAGAAGACATAAGCCCAATACTTCTCAAACTCTTCAAGGAAATTGAAAAGGAAGCAATCCTTCCAAAATCATTCCTAGAGGCAAATATCACACCGATATCAAAACCAGAAAGAGACAACTAAAAAAGAGAACTACAAGCCAATTCCTCTCATGAACATAGATGCAAAAATTTTCAATAAAATCCTCACACCAGAATACAACAAATTATCAAGAAGATTATACACCATGACCCAGTAACATTCATACCAGGAATGTAAGGATGGTTCAATATAAACAAATCTATAAATGTGATACACTGTATCAATAGAGCCAAAACCAAAAATCACATGATTGTCTCAATTCATACAGGAAAGACTTCTGACAAATTCCAACACTCATTCATGTTGAAAGTCCCACAGAAATTTGGAATAGAGGGTCTCTTCCTCAATCTGATAAAAGCCATCTATGACATAATTCTAAATGGGGAAAAACTGAAGCCTTTTACTCTCAAATTTGGTACAAGACAAGGATGTCCTCTATCACCACTCCTATTCAATATAGTTCTGGAATCATTAGCTACAGCCATTACACAAGAGAGAGAAATAAAAGGAATAAAAATAGGTAAAGAAGAAGTTAAACTATCATTATTTGCAGATGACATGATAATTTATTTGGAAGATCACAAAAAGTTCACCAAAAGCTACTAGAATTAATACACAAATTCAGTAGCATAGAGGTTACAAAGTCACCACACAAAAGTCAATAGCATTCCTCTATACAGATAACCAACATACTGAGAGAGAAATTAGAGAAACAATGCCTTTTACAATAGCACCGAAGAAAATCAAATATTTAGGAATTAACTAAAGAAGCAAAAGACCTTTTCAATGAAAACTACAATACTCTGAAAAAAAGGAGATCCTAGAAGATTTCAGAAAATGGAAAGATATTCCCTGCTCCTGGATAGGAAGAACCAATATTGTGAAGATGGCCATACTTCCTAAACTGTTATACAGATTTAATGCAATTCCTATCAAAATTCAAACATACCTCATAGACCTGGAGAAGTCATTCCTAAAATTTATTTGGAACCAAAAAAGATCCAGAATTGCAAAGACAACCCTGGGCAACAAAGGTAAAGCAGGAAGCATTACAATTCCTGACCTAAAGCTATACTACAGAGCTACTGTGATAAAATCACCATGGTATCGGAAAAAAAAAAAAAAAAAAGACCTGAGGATCAGTGGAATAGATTAAAAGATGCAGAAGTAAATACAAACACACTCAGCCACTTTATTTTTGACAAAGGGGCCAAACATGTTTACTGGAAAAAAGCCTCTTTAACAGATGGTGCTGGAAAAACTGGCTCTCCACATGTCAAAAACTAAGACTTGACCCAGGTCTATCACGATGCACTGAGCTAAAATCAAAACGGATTAAACAACTAAATATTAAATGAGAAACCCTAAGCCTCCTAGAGGAGAAAGTTGGAAGAAATATTAAAGGCATCGGGGTAGACAAAGAGTTCATGGACAAGAATCAAAATGCACATTTAACACGCAAAAGAATCAACAAATGGGACTTCTTCAGGCTGAAAAGTTTTTCACGTCAAAAGAAATTACCAACAGAGTGAAAAGACAACCCACAAATTTCAAAAAGATTTTAACTAATAAGTATTCAGATAAATTCTGTCTAGAATTTATAAAGAATTAAAAACCCTTAGAGTCCCAAAATTTAAAGATCCAATCCAAAAATGGGAATCTGAGATGAACACACACTTCTCAGAGCAAGAAACTCAACAAGCCTACAAGTACATCAAGAAATGCTGCACATTGCTAACCATTCGTCAAATGCAAATCAAAACAACACTTAGATATCATCTCATACCATAAAGAAATCAACCCGCAACAACTGTTGGAGAGGCTGTGGAGAAAAAGGAACACTTCTCCACTGCTCGTGGGAATGCAGACTGGTGTAACCATTATGGAAAGCAATGTGGAGACTCCTTAAAAAACTACAAGTGGAAATCCTACTCAATCGAATTATCCTCTTACTGGAAATTTTTTCAGAAGAATTGAAAACATCATATCATAGTGATATCTGTGCAACTGTGTTTATAGCAACACAATGTGTGATAGCTAAATCTTGGAAACAACCAAAATGCCCATCATCTGAAGAATGGTTGAAAAAAATGTGGTATTTTCATAAAATGGAGTATTACTCAGCTATAAGGAATGATAAACTAGAAGACTTCATATATAAATGGATGTATCTTGAATGTATACTCATAAGTTAAATAAACCAGACCTGCATATGCAAATATCGTCTCCCTAGTGTAAGGACTCAAACGAATAAATAAATAAATTAATTAATTAATTTTTGGCAGTATCAGGAATCAATCTCTGGACCTTGCATTTTCTCAATTCTCAACCCCTATAATTTTTTTTAGAAGAATGACTTAAGTACAAAATGCATTTGGAAGGGGATGGGGAGATAGCTCTGTGGCACAAGTGCCTGCCTGGCAAGTGCAAGGCTGTGAGTTCAAACCCCGGTCATGCAAAAAATTAAAAAATACAATAAAATAAAATATCAAAATGCATTTGGAAGAATTAAAAAAATTAATGTTTATTGAACGTGTTAATGTTTGTTTGATCAGTCTTACATACCTGTCTGTTGATCTATACTGATTTGATGATCAAAATATGTAAGACAGCCATTATTAAATTTTTCTTGTGTTGAAATTCTGTACTATATATACTCTTAGTTGTTACTGTTTTTTTCTATTTTTGTTCCTGTTATTTTTACTCTTTAAAATAAAACGAAATAACACAACAAAACAAAGCAAGTCAAAACAAAAAGATAAAAAGTACAGAAGCTTAAACTAATACTGAACTGAACATTAAATAATTAATATATATATAAAACAAGAGCTTAGGAAAGTGACAGAAATTATGAATGCTCAATATAAAAATGAACTAGTCTTCATAAAACATTCAAACAGGAGATTAAAAGTTCTATTAAAGTATGTGCACAAAAAAAAAAAAAAACCACTGTAAAGACAAAATATTAGATCTAGAAGACAGGTTTGTAGTTAGCAAGCATCAAACAAGACTGAAAAGTCTTAAAAATAGCAGCGGACCACAAAAATCAATCCAGGAGCTGATAGATGATGATGCAAAGAGCAACAATCAAAATCAATGAAAAAAAAAGGTTCAACATGGCACAGAAGATATTTTTAAAATGTTCACGGAGGTAATAGAAAACTTAAGAAGCGTGGAAAATGAATTTGACATACAGTTATATGAGGTATATAGGACTCCCATTAGGTATGATTAGAAAAAAAAAAAAAAAAACTATACTGAGGCATATAATAGTCAAGATTACACCAAGAACAGAATGCTAAGAAACAAATTATCTACAAAGAAAATCTCATCAGAACCACAGAAGACTTCTCAACACAGAGTCTGAAGTTGAAGAGAGCTGGGAATGAAATATTTCAAGTAAAAAAAAAAAAAAAAAAATCACAAAAACCCTAACCTCAACAAATGTATCACATAAAATTATTTTTTAAAATTGATAGAGAAATAAGACACCTCTATGATAAAGAACACCTGTAAGAAACTCATGACCACCAAACCAGCACTCCAAAAACTTCTGCAGGATATTCTATAAAAGAACAATGCATGTAACAATTTCATGAATCTCAAAGAATGAATTCAACAGGCAAGGCAAGTAATTAAAAGGGAAAGAAAAGGAACCAATACCACCAAAATAATATGAGAATAAATCAATACTTATAACCAATTATAATCAACTCTGTAAATGGTCTTAATTCACCAGTAAGAACATCCAGACTGTCAGAATGGATCAAGAAACAAGATGCAACAAAATGCTGCAATATAAAAAACCAAAATAAAACAAAAAACACATTTGACTCAAAGAGAAATTCAGGGCTAGCCAAACAGTACAGTGGATTAAGGGCCAGGGGTTCAATCCCTGGGGCCTGATGTGCTGGCCCTGTCTCCAGGGCTCGCCGAGACAGCCTTGAGACTGGGCTTGATGGCACACGCCTGTAATCCCAGCTCTTTAGAGTTTGTAAACAGGCAGATCACTACAAGTCTGATCTAGTAGTGAGACACTGAAAACCCTGTAGATCCTTCCCTAAAATACAAAAAAGAAAAAAAAAATTAAAGGCAGAAATTCATAGGCTAAAAGTCAGTGGCTAAAAAACAACACCCCAGCCAGGTGTGGTGGCACACACCTGTAATCCCAGCACTTGGGAGGCTGAGGCAGGAGGATCAATGCGAGTTTGAGACCAGTCTGGGCTACAAAAGTGAGCTCAAGGCCAGCCTGAACTGCATAGTGAGACCCTGTCTCAAAAAGACATAAATAAATAAATAAATAAATAAATAAATAAATAAATAAATAAGAATAGAATAAATAAACCTTTCCTTCCCTCATTAAAAAAAATAAAATAATAAAATAAAAAACAACACCTCATCTGATAGGAACCCAGTAAAAAACTGGGTAGCTCTTCTATTTGCACAAAAAGTGAATTCAAGACAGAGCTAAGAAGCTAAGATCACTACATACCTGCTAAGGGAAGAATCCAAGAGGAAGTAATAATAATCATAAGTATGTATGCATCAAATACCAGCACATTCAATATATAAAACAAACATGAACAATCAGGTAAGTATTAATTATAATGGTGGATCCTCAGTACCCCTACTGTCACACATCAATAGATCAACTAGCCAAAAATTCAACAATGAAATATCAGGGCTGACTTAAACCTTTGAACAGATGAATATAGTAGATATCTATAGTGTTCTAACGAACAACATTCTTCTCAGCTGTATATGGGATTTTCTCCAAACCCAACACCACACTACCTCTGAAGAACATGATTAAGTAAATGAAAAGGAATTGAAAATATCCCATGCATATTATGAGATGATACTGAAATGAAATTGGAAATCAATGGCAATAAAAACTGCATAAATACATGGAAATTAGCACCCTTTGAACAATCAGTGAGTCACAAATAAAAGAAACTAGACAGTTTCTAAAATTAAATGATAATGTCAATAGGACTTACTGAGGGGCCTGGCAGGATGGCTCAGTGGTCTAAAGCACCTGCTTAGGTGGCTGCAGGGACCGCGATTCGATCCCTGGCACCACATGCTGCGCCAGCCCTGACCTCAGGGCAGGCTGAGCCGGCCATAAAAATAAATAAAGAAACAAAGTTCTGAAACAAGAAAAATAAAATAAAATAAAATAAATTCTAAAAAAAATAGGACTTACTGAAACTTTATAAGATGCAAAGAAAATATTCACATGAGGGAAATTTACAGCAGTGAATTAGAAAAACAAAGCAAGTTCAAATCAACTAATGTTGAAACTCAAAATTCTAGAAAAAGAACAGGTTAAACCCAAGGCACCTATGATGGAAGATATTATAATGATCAGAGCAGGAATTAATGTAAATGAGATTTAAAGAGCAATAAAAAGAATCAGTGAATCAAAGAGTTGGTTTTTTCAAAAGATAAGGGCTGGGGAGATACCTTGGTAGTCTAAATGCCTGCCTGTCAACAAACCACAAGGACCTGAGTTTGAACCCTGGTTCCACATGCCATGCTGGCCTCAGAACCTTGGCACTGGGGAACCTGCAAGACCCTGTACCAAATAAATAAATAAATAAATAAATAGGCTTAAAAAAGAAGAAAGATTAAATAAAACTGGTAAACCCTTAGCCAACTTTATCAAACAAAGGAAAGAAGACTCAAGTCCATGCAATTAGGAATAAAAAGAGAGAAAGCACAATGGATGATGAAATCCAGATCATTGATACCTACTTCAAAACCTTTAACAAAAAGGAAAACACAAGAAATGGACAGATTCTTAGATACATATAAATTTCCAAAGCTGAATCAGGAAGATATAAACATTTTAAATAGACCAGTATCAACAACCAATGAAATAAGAGAAACAAAGACCAACCAACAAAGAAACACCTAGGTGCTGATGAATTCACTGCTGAATTATGCAAGAAACTGAAATCAAATAGCAATGTTCTTCAAACTCTTTAATGAAATTAAAAGGGAAGCAAGACTTCCAAAGTCAATGTGGAATTAAGTATTACCTTGATTCAGCTGACAGAAAATATTACAAAAAAATCAACAACTAGGATCATATCATATTGACAATCTCTCATGCAGCAAAAGAAATTACCAACAGAATGAAGAGACAACCCACAATATAGGGAAAGAGATGTATTAGTTATTCTTCAGACAAAGGATAAGAATATATAAAAGAACTTTAAAAATCAGATCCTTGAAATTTAAAGACCTAATACCAACATGAGCAACAGAAATGAATAAATACCCTCAAATGAAGAAGTAGAAACAGCAAATGAATATATGAAAGAATGTTCAATATCATTGGTCATTCAAGAAACACAAATTAAAACAACAGTAAGATCTTATATCACTTTAGAAAGAATAGTTACCATCAAGAAATCAACCCACAACTAACAAATAACTGTGGGAAAAATGGAATCATTCTTCACTGTTGGTGGGAGTTTAAACTGATACAACCACTATGGAAACCAGCACAGACATTCCTCAAAAAGTAAAACTAGAGGTTCCATTTGACCCAGGTATTCCTCCTCTTAGTATCTTCCCAAATGAGTTAAAAGCATCATAAACAGGGATATATGTATATCCCTGTTTATAGTAGCACAATTTGTAACAGCTAAATCTTAGGAAAAGCTCATATGCTCATCAACAGAAGAAAGGCTAAAGAAAATGTAGTATTAATATATAATAATGTGCTACTCTGTCAGAAAGAATGATAAATGTGAGAGACCTTTTTTTAGGAAAATGGATGCACCCTGAAACTATACAATCAAGTGAAATAAATCATACACTCCTGTTTAAATATCGTATTGCCTTATTTCTTGTGCAAGAAACTGAAAAGGTAAATAAGAACCAAAATAGATGGATAGATACTGGGAAGCAGGAAGAAACTGTTCAAGTGGGAAGAACAAGGGAGGGGCAGAGAAAAAGAAAGGAAGGGGAAAAAAAAGAAAAAAAGAATTGATGGAAAAAAGAATTGGAACCAAGGTTTCATAAAGAAGAAAAAGAAGAAACGTTGACAGAAAGGGAAGGGAGTTGAGGAGGAGAGCCCAGACTCAGTGTCTGGCTCAGTGTGTCTGAGGGCAAGGCCTGTGCAGCATGTGGTACCAGGGATCAAACCCCCAATCTCTGCATTTGCCTATGTAGGTGCTTAGCCTGCTGAACTATCTTGCCAGCCCTAACTGTTCTTTTTTAACACACTAAGTAGCTCAGACTGGTTTTGTACTGTATAGTCCAGGATGGTCTTAAATTCAATATTCACAAATTTCACAAATACTGAGATTACAGGTATGTACCACCTCACTCAACTAATAAACTGCAAAATGTCCTTTGTGACCAGGTATGGGTGGCACATACATACCTATAATCACACCACTTGAGAGTTGAGACAGGAAGATCACAAATTTAAGTCCAACCTGGGGGCAAATAAATAAGAATCTGTCTTAAAATTTAAAAAAGGGTTGAAAATGTGGCTCCTTGTAAGGCCCTGGGTTCAATCCCCAGAACTACAGCCCACAATGTGCACAAGAAAGAAACAATTTCTACATTATTTCTATTGTACTTGTATCTATCAACCCCTAAAACAGGAAGAGATTTCCTGACAAAACATTTCTTCTAATTCTTTGATTTCATAGACTCAGTGGCCATTTCAGGACTATAATTCAGGTTTAGTTAGATAGACAAAAAATAATAAAATGTGTAGGAGTTGTTTCTGGTATATGACAATAAGTATCTAACAAACTTCTAATAAATATAAAACAGAAGAAACTACTACAGAGATAGGGCATATCAAAAGAACAACAACAACAACAACAAAAAAAAACCCAACAACTTAAAAATATTTTGGTAACTAAATTCAAAAGTTAAGCAAGAAAATAAATACCATAATACTTGAAACCCAAAGTATAAGAGTCCTTACTGGCAAATAAACACAAAAGTAAATGGAGGGATCGCACAAATCTTTCTCCTTAAGAATTCCCAATGACATGGACTGACGATATTCCCTCCAAAAGATGAAACTTAATAATCATTTTCTCTGGTTTTTTGTTTTGTTTTGTTTTCTTTTGTATTTGTTATTGTTTTTGACTTAGTTTTTTTTTTTTTTTTTAATCAGAGTCTAGAGGGAATTTCATAATGGAGAAACCACGGAAATACATACTACCTTAACCAAATGATCAAGATTAACATTATAATTATTAGGCAAGGTGATTTCAATAAAGGACAGTCTGAGAAACTGTCACAGAGACAAGACAGAGAAGAACACTAAGTACCATGTGCCCTGGATACTGGAACAACCCAGTCTAATCAAAAGAAAAGACACCTGACTATTCCTAAGCAAGAGTTGGTCTACAACAAATTTGACATATCACCTCAAAACCATCCAGGTCACAAAAAAAGAGAACCCTAAAAAAGCATGATTACTGAATGTAGTATGGTTTTTGTGGATGAGATTCTAGACTAGAAAAGGGATATAAATTAAAATCTAACAAAATCTCAATAAAATAGGGACTTTGGCTAATGATATTTTTAGTCTCAATTAGCATAACAAGCAATACACTGAAGAAGCCAGTAACAAAAGAATCTGGATATAGGGTGTAAAAGGTAAGTATCTGTACTTTGAGGTAATTCTGCATACCTAAGTATTCTAAAATGAAACTTTTACTAATATAACAAAGATTTTAGGGCAAGTAGTAGCAAAATGTGAGTAAATTCATAGATAACAAAAACATCAATATTAGTGTTTTAGCTTTCACTGTGTACCATGGATATAGAAGGATGTTACCATAATGCAGGGTGAGGGTGTAAGCCTGAGGTAGGGTGCTTTCCTAGCATGGATGAGGCCCTGGTTGGATCCTCAATATCATAAAACAACAACAAACATATTACAGAAAAACCAGATGAAAAGTTGTATGGAAACTCTTCTTTGCATACTTCCTATAAATTTACAAGTTTTTTTTTTTAATGGATAAAATTATCTAAACTGGCACTTCTTAAAAGATACACAACTGACCAACAGGATGTGAAAAATATGCATCAGATCAATGCAATTTGTTATTATTGTGTATTATAAATATACACTAAGAAAAGCAACAAAAAGAAATGAAAACCAGAAAGCACACCATAACATTAGAATGCTCCCCAACCCCCAAATAACCCATTACTGATACCAGAATACAGGGCCTTTGCAGTGAGTTACCTCCTGATCTTCTGACTCCTTTACTTATTTTTAGAGATAGGTCTGCCTAAGTTACTAAACTTGTCAATTTATGATCAGCCTGCCTAAACATCCTAGAGTTCTGGGATTACAAGTACATGCCACTACACCCAGATAGATCCATCTTGTAGATGAAATGCACGAATCTTTGAAAGACACAAGATAGCAGCATGCTCAAGTAACAGATAAGCCAAATAACCTTATTACTATTAACAAAGCTGAATTTCTAAGTTCAAAACCTTTAAAATTTCAAGCCACATGGCTTCAATGATACACTCTTCCTAAACAGTTAAAAAGCAATTTCAACTCTGCTCATGTTCTTATAGAAAACAGAAAAGAAACGTGTCCCAAGAGTGAGGTAAGGCCAACATTAGCAAACAATAAAACCAAAAAAATTCAAAACTCTAATATTCTTCATGAATATATATGTCAAAATTCCTCAGAAGTTCAACAAACCAAATGAAGTAACATGCATAAGAAGAATAATTCTTCATGACTAAAAGGTTTTCCTCAGGAATGTAAAGTGGGATTGTTATGGTTTTTGTCTAGTTGTCCTCCAAAGCCTCATGTGGGGACTTCTAGAGTTTGAGACTTGACTCATGAGTCACTGGGATTATGTGTTTTAATATTGATGGGATTACGGTCTGTGTACTTCTGGGATTATGGGTAAGGCAGATAGGCTGAGGCAGAGAGCCTGACTTCATGCTTTGTGAAGAGAAAATTACCGTTATTCTGATGGATTTTCCTTTAAATATGATGTTTCTTTTCTTTAGCAGCTTTTAGTATATTATGCTTTTCCTGGATTTCTGGGATCTTGACTATTATATGTCTGGGTGTATTTTTAGTAGGGTTGATGTTATTTGGAGTTTTACATGCTTCAGTTACCTGAATGACCGACTGCTTTCTAAAATTTGGAAAGTTTTCTGCTATTACTTCTGCCTATATTCTTTTTATGTCACTTGTGTCAATTCCTTCTTTCCCATTGATTCCTATTAATCTCATGTTAATTTTTGCATCATCTTGCAGATGTTGAATTATTTTTTCCTGCATCCTGGTTGTTTTTAAGAGATCCTTTCTTACCTTTTCACTAGCTGGGTCCATGTCTTCAAGATCTGAGATTCTATCTTCACTTTGGTTCATACTTTTTGCCAGCTTGTGATTGAGATTTTATTTTCTTGTATATCCTTTCAAACTGTTTCATGCGATCTATTTCTTTCCTATATTGGTCACTCAGGGACTCTTATCATTTTTCTATTCTCCTCTAATTTTTTATTGATGTCTTTTTTAGTATACTGAAGTCTCTCATCATAGTTATCCTCTCTCTAGTTCATAGATTATGTCTGCTCTGTTCTCCTTTCTACCTTTCTGTAGTTATTCCCCTACTTTAGATGCTATTAATTTAGACAAGTCTTTTTTAACTTTAGTGGTTATTTTTGCCCTGGTTTCCTATATATGTTTCTGCAGTTGCTTTTCCACTTCAGAGTCTATTACTTCATTTATTTCTTTTTTTACTTGACATGTTATCTCTGATCTGAGTTGCTCTATATGTTTCTGCACTTGTCTGTTTACCTCAGAAGCTATGGATTCAGAGATTTCATCTGCATGATTCCCATTTGCTTGTATGGGTGTGTCTCAAGTATCTGTTACAGGTGGGTCCAAGACTTGAGATTGCATTTTTCTCCTTGTCTGTATCATCTACATAGCAGTGGTCTTTGGTGCAGGACTGCATGCCCACGGGTCAGTCGTTCAGTCCAGGCTACTGGGTCAGCTGAGCTACTTTTAGCCCTGGGGAGGGAGGTTTCACTCACCTGGGGGGCCTCACTGCTGGCTAGGCTAAGCTTGTATCTGGTTGAAGGTCTGAGTCACATGTTGTGCCTAGCTGCTGGATTGGCTGCTCTCACAGTGGGCCAGAGTAGATCTGACATGGTGGGCCTGATGCTGGATAGCTTGCGCTCAAGGTGGGCCAAAGGAAGTCACAGGCAGGCCGCAGGAGGTCTCAGGTGGGCGGGCCTAGGTCATCAGAGGAGCTGGAGTCCTCAGGCAGGCTGAAGTCATCAGGTGAGCAGGCCAGAGTCATCTGGCGGGCGGGCTGGAGTCCTCAGGCGGGAAGGCCAGAGGTGTCTGGCAGACAGGCCAGAGTGCTCAGGCAAGTGGGCCCAGAGAGCCTGAACATAATATAAAGACAGACAGAGAGACAAACTAGAGCTATTGCTCTCTGCCTTGGAGCCGGCCAAATATGGACTGAAACCTCCAGTAACTGTGAGCTAAATAAATCTTTCCTTCCTTCATTTTGGGAGTCAGGTATTCGTCCCAGCAATGAGTAAAAAGTAACTAAGAATTTGGTACCCAGAGTGGGGTCACTGCTGTGGCTAACCTGACCAGGTGGATTACAAGCTTTTGGGAATGGCTTACGGGAAGAGACAGGAAAGGTTCAGAGATGTCGTCTACAAGCAAAGCACTAGAATGGCTTCAGCTGTTCTGTAGGGGAGATTCTGGTCAGAGCTCAGAACAGAAGCCTGGCTTGAAGCCTAGGTATAAAGAATGGCTTATGAGCAGAGAGACCGGAAATGTTTGGAGAGGTCCTCTACTTGTGAACAGCTGGAAAAGCTTCAGCTGTTCTGCAGGGGAGATTCTGGTCAGAACTTAGACCAGAAGACTGACAAAAGGCCTGCATATAAAGAGGTTTACAGGAGGTTTCTGCTGGGAAAAAGGACAACGTTGGTTGTTAGATTCCAGATGATTTGTGCTATGGACTGGATGAAAGTCTGTCAGAATTTTGCTTGTGCCCAGAGACTTTGCCTAATACTGAGATTAAGCATGGTGTACTGATTAATCTTTCAAGAGATATTTCAAAGCATCGAACTATTGGGGATGTAGTATGGTTGTTATTGGCAGCTTTGAGCCAGATTTATGTTGAAAATCAAGATCAAAGAGCTAAGAAGGACCATTACAAATATGAGTTTGTCCAGAAAGGAAACATCAGGAAAGTTGTGGACTGCAAAGACGGAGCTAAAAGAATCTCCATTGCCTGGAAGGAACCAGAGAATCAAAGGATGGCCTGAGGGCATCACAAGAGGTGGCAGCTTTCTACCTTCTGCAGCCTCAGAATCACAAAGGAGAGAGATTTTGCCTTGAGAAGAAAGCGACAGAGACCCAAGTACCAGAATGGTGGCAGCGGTCATACCAGTTTCCAAAAGGGTCCCAGCATGGAGAATTTGTTTCTCGGAATGAGGGTCAGAGTGCTCAGTGATCTAGGCACCTGACCCTACAGCCAAGAGAGAAGGAAGCCTGGCTACTGCTCCAGCTGGTAGCAACCCTTGGTATCATCCACATATGTGTAATAGAATGCAGGAGTTCTGAGGTTAAGAAGGCTTCCACCTCAATCACAGAAGAAGGCCTGGGAGGCCAGGCAGTGTGCCCTGAGAGGGCAGTGTGTGAAGCAGAGAGTGAGAAGCCTATTCAGTGGAAACCCCTAAGTTTCGAAAAGCCAGGAGCGTGGATCATGCAAAGAGGGAGCAAAGCTGGCCTAAGAGGGAAGACATGGAAACTACCACCAACAGTGCCTTAGGGAAAGAGCTGCATGGAGCCCACAACTTAGCGCAGACTGTTTTGGATGTGCCAGTTGGAACGATGGGATTTAATGTTTACCCTGCTGGGTTTTGGACATGTGTTGGTCCCAGTGTTTTGTATTAGCCTGTTGATTTCAACTTTTGGAATCATAATGTTTATCTTATGCCTTTGAGTGTTGGATATGTTTAACTTTCTGTTGTACAGGGCTCACAGTTGAGAGTTTGCCTTGGATCTTGGAGGAGAGTTGGGATTTGGACTTTTCAGCAATGCTGAAACTGCTGGGACATTGACAACTCTTCCAGATGGACTAAAATGCCTTTTGTACAAAAGGATGTGCATGAGACTTTGGAGGTGCAGAGGCAGAATGTTATGGTTTATGTCTAATTGTCCCCTCCAAAGCCTCATGCAATCATGGGGTGGGGACTTCTAGAGTTTGAGACTTAACTCATGAGTAACTGAGATTATGTGTTTTAATACTGATCAGATTATGGTCTGAGTATTTCTCGGATTATAGGTGTAGCCTAAGGCAGATAGGCTGAGGCAGAGAGCCTGAATGTAATATATATAGAGAGAGTTGCCACTGTTGCTGTTCCACTGCCACGAACTGCTGCTCTCTGCCATGTGCCACTCAGCCTTGGAGCCAGCTAAATATGGGCTGAAACCTCTAGTAACTGTGAGCTAAATAAATCTTTCCTTCCTTCATTTTGGGTGTCAAATATTTGTCCCAGCAATGACTAATTAACATATGGATGGCATTATTCCTTGAAAGGCAATACATGACATTCTTTCTTTATCAAATAATTAAAGGAAAGTTGCTTCCTCTCTTCCAATCTCACTTTCTCATAGTATATAAGAAGACATTTTATAACAAGTAGGCTTATTCAGACTGGGCGTTGTGGTACCAGCCTGCAATCCCAGCTCTTAGAATGCTGTAAACAGGTGGATCATTATGAGTCTGACCTAGTAGTAAGACCCTGAACACCCTGTAGACCCTTTCCTAAAATATAAAAATAAAAAAGTAGGCTTATTCTTAAATTTAACATATATTTACTAAGCACTTACTATGAGTCAAAGACAATGAAGGAGAGGTACACAGTTTAGAGAGACAAAATATATATATATATATATATATATATATCAAAATGTAGTAGTTATCATGGAGCTTCAATTTAACTGTCTTTGGAATTTGACCTGCGGATTGGTTGGACAAGCTTCCAGGTATATCTGGGTATACTCGGTATCCAGGACTTTGGGATCTATGTCTGGTTCCACACTTCTTCTACTCTGGTATTCTTCTGCCCTGCTTCCACACTACCATCAACTAAGTGCCTCTGCTCATCAATGCCCTCCCACCATGATGTTTATGTCTAAGAGCCAGCAGACTGAAATTGTGAGCCAAATTAAAAATCTTCTCCTTGAAGCTGTGGAAATATTGTGTCCAGAAATAGGAAAGCTGATAAATGCAAATGGTGTTATGGAAGGAGTCTTAAATGGCCCTTAAAGGTCCATGTCTTAAGGCTTATTTACCTGTACTAGCACTACTAGAGGTAGAGGAACTTTTAGCAGATAGGGCATATGAGAAAAAACAAAATCTCTGGTGATGCCCTTGAAAGGGATGCTGAAACTTACCTAATCTCCTTCCATCCTTTGACTCTTTCTCCCCCTCCATACCCCTCCCTTCTGTCCACCAGGACTAAGCTCTCTCCCCTATGCTCCCTATTGTGGTATCTGCTTTTCCACAACCCAAAGCAACAGGGCCAACCAACCACGACCTGAAACCTCTGAAACTGTGTGTCAAAATAAACCTCTCCTTTTCATAAGTTGTTTATTTCAGGTATTTCATCACAGTGCTAGAAAGCTAACACAGCTGGCAATAAATACTAAAGAGAAAAATTAAGGAAGAGAGGGAACAGATTACATTAGGGTACTTTCAACACAGTTATTAGAAAACAAGACAACTTCTAGGATTACTTTTAGTTCAAAACTCCAATAATTTTCACCTGTGTTAACTACACAACATAAACACACACAACAAACCACTGAACCAGACCTCTTTAAACTCCTACATTCTATCCCCTGACTTAGTGTGTCATCACTTAACATTATAGAAACACAGGATTGAACATACATTTTCCATACTGAGATAAAGCATATGCAGTCATGTAATGAAATGAGCAATTTTCCAGTCTTTCCCCTCCTTGGAGAGGAAAAACAAGAAAAACAAAATCTAGTAATTTCTCCCTGGATAAAGACTTTTTAAAAAATGCAGCCTTTCTGTGCTCTACAGAAAGGATTAAACTCATTTTTCTCTCCCTTCAATAAATTTATTGTCTGGAATTTAGTCCTTTATGGTACTATGTTATACTGGTTGGTTTAGCAGTTTTAAAAATGTAAGGCTTTTTCATAGACAAAAACCACGTGAAAGAATCATTGCTATACTTACTGCAGCTACCATATTCTATATGACCAATACGTACCAGGTACTACATTATTATATATATTAGGTCAAATTATGTGAAATTGCTATATGTAGGCCAAAATCAGAATTTTATATATAAAGTTTGGATTAATATATTAATTTCAAATTCCATCAGAAAGAAATCTATGTCAGTTAATTACTTTTCTTCTTTTTTTCTTTTTTAAGCTAATTACTTTTCTACAATTCTTAAATAATCTTTAACAAGCACTTTTGCTTTTGTCTGAGAATGTAAAGGTCCTATGCCAAACTGATAATTTGTTGCACAATTAAAGCTATTCATGGCCATGTGTCTTTTAAAAAAGCTCAGCTTCTTAGTCATATTTACTATTCTGTTTACAAAGACAACACTTGACCCCAAAACTGACAAAAATTTTTCTTTACTGGGAGTAGTATAAAAGAACCCTAAATTATATTAATATCTTAAATATGCTCATTTAGCTTGGAATTTCTATTCCTTTAGAAATAACCCATGAAAAGGTGATTTCCCAAAAGGAATACTGTCTACAAACTAGCCTATTATATTCAATTCAAATTACTTTAAATTCTTTTTTTTAAATTCTATTTTTAAAAGTAGATTAGTCCTTATAGTTTATTATTTTTTCTCCCTCCAGCTATTTTTCATTCACTACACAGTTCATGTTCTGAATTCACATATACAAGACATTAATAAAACACACTGTTAATTATCTTCGAAGTAACCTTATGCAGTCTACAGTTTCATCTAACAGAACAGGGCAGGCACTTTGTATGAGACCCTATTAGAAGAAAAGTTATCCCCCAAATTCAAATTTCATGAGATGTTTTAGTAAAACATTAAGAAAAATAGTAACAATGACATCTACTTAAAGTGTTTTGGAAAAAAAAATTTCAAGAAGAAATTGATAATCCCTTTAAGAAAACAAGAATTTTAAATGCCTGAAGATATAAAAACCTACCAGCTCATTGCTTGTAGACTTGAGTCTTAGTTTTTCTTCAATTTCTTTTCCAATTTTCTGAACAGTTACCTGAGTCTGTTTAATTGCACACTGGGCTCTATGAAGCCTGGAAATACAAGTTGCAGAAAAATTTAAATATGTTAATTATAAAGTAAAAACAGAGTCACAGACATGAATGATAAACTTTCCAAGGCAAACAGAATTACTAATAAATTCAAAATGATTATTTTTCAGTTTATATTTACAATGAAATATCAGAGATTACAATAAATCCTAAAATAATAATATTCTAAAACATTCTTTCTATACCTACCTACCTACCTGCTTCTCATTTTTTAAAGCTACAATGAAGAACTCAGAGTCTGAAAGAGGCTTTAGAAAATAATCTGGCCAAATGCTATTGCTCAAATGTAGGAAATGAGAAGTAAAGAAATTAAATAACTTTCCAGTTACAAAGAAAGTGCTTACCAGTGTTAATATGAAATATGGGTATTCATAAACAAAAAATACACAATCATTCTAGTTAAGAAACTTTAATAAAAGCAGTTAGAACTCTAAAAGTGATTTTATAAAATGATATAAAAGACAAAGAAACAGCTCTGAAACATTAGGCAAAGGTCTGTAGTCACTATATTCTTAGCGTGAGCTCCTCAAGGAACACTTCAGTTATGGCTTTTTGTGCTTTTTTGTCTTTAAATATAGCTCATATATTTTCACACCAAAATATAGTCAAACAGTGTTTATTCACGGATTATACAATTGTCATGTGGAAAATTTTCAGAAATCTATAGAACAGCCAGGCATAGTGGCTCACGGCTGTAATCCCAGCACTTGGGAGGCTGAGGGAGGAGGATTGTGCGAGTTTGAGACCAGCCTGGACTACAAACGTGAGCTCAAGGCCAGCCTAAACTACATAGTGACACACTGCCTCAAAAAGATGAAAGAAAGAAAGAAGGAAGGAAGGAAGGAAGGAAGGAAGGAAGGAAGGAAGGAAGGAAAGAAAGAAAGAAAAAAAGAAAGAAAGAAAGAAAGAAAGAAAGAAAGAACCATGTACCAGAACTAATATATAAATTTAGCAAGGTCACAGGATACATTAACAATATACAAATAAAGCAATTTATATTTCTACCTATAGTATTAATCATAAAAATTAGAATATGAAATTTTTAAAAACTTTTATAATTGTATCTAAAAACAAAATCCATAGGTAAGAATAAATGAACAAAATTTGCAAGATGAAACACTAAAATACATAAGACTGCTAACATTTTATGTATTTGTTTTGTTTTCCTTTATGAGAAGAATATATTTACTAGGGGAAAGAAAGCTCCTGTTGGAGAGAGGAACAGGAGGGGGGGTCCCACTCTGCTAAGATTTTAAAAAGTCAAATAAATGGAAAAATATAGCACATGCATGGACACAGAGTTCAGTAAGATACCAGTATTTCTCAAATGCATCAACAGCTGCATAAACCCAATCAAAACCCCAACCGGCTTCATTTTTTGTAGATTTTTTTTTTCTTTTTGAGACAGGGTCTCGTTATGCACTTCAGGCTGAC
The DNA here is from genome assembly GCA_004027025.1 of Myocastor coypus. Lineage (NCBI taxonomy): Eukaryota > Metazoa > Chordata > Mammalia > Rodentia > Myocastoridae > Myocastor > Myocastor coypus. The sequence goes on along the minus strand of PVJA010000797.1, from coordinate 17,142 downwards.
CTTGAGCTCAATTTTGTAGCCCAGGTTGGTCTCGAACTTGCACTGATCCGCCTGCCTCAGCCTCCCAAGTGCTAGGATTACAGGGGTGCACCACCACCTCTGGCTATTTTTTGTAGAATTTATGAAGCTGATACAAAGCCCTCACTGACATGATTCCATGAAGAGTAAAGGATCAGTGGTGAACCAATTGACATCTGTCATGCCTCAAGGTTTTCTACAAAGTTACATAATCAAAATAACATGAAATTGCCTTAAGGATTTAGTAAAGCAGATCAAACAAGTGATTAAACTAGTCTCAGCTACTCAGGAGGCTAAAAGAGTGTGACAAGTATAGTGTTCAAGGCCAGCTTAGCCAAAGAAGCAAGATCCCCTTCTCAGAAATCAAACAAAAACAGATCAAAGTAACCCATCAAGAGCATATTAACAGATCTCTCTCTCTCTCTCTCTCCATCCATATATATATATATATATATATATATATATATATATATACATACATATACATACATACACACACACACACACACACAAACACATACATAGACACACAAAAGAAACTACAGAGGGATCTCAAAAATACACTGAGTGGGAAAAAAAGCAGAAGCCAAAAAGGTACATTCTGTATGATTCCCTTTACAGAAAGTTCAAGTACAGGTAAAAACAACCCATGCTTATAGATCAAAAGTGGCTAGCTGCCTATGTGAGATGAGAACTGAATAATACAGAAAAAGCAGAACAAATGAACAGATGATGGAAATGTCCCATATTTGGATTGGGTTAAGAGGTACGCTAAAACTCACAGAACGTACATTTATGATCTGCACATTTCACTTTATGTAAATTTTATCTTCATTTTAAGAAAGTGGCTATCAATCTTAACCTGAAGTCATCATATACTACAAATGAGAGGTCCATTTTATTAAAGATTGATACTAATACCTCTGCCAATATTACTATGACATAACACACTAACAGTATTACCTGGTATATTCTGTACTTTTGGAAATTGCTTGATACTTATTGAAGATTTCTTAGGTCATCTATAAGTGAGAGTTGGCCTCTTTTAGCTATTTTTCTCATGAGATCATTAATTAAAAACTTCCTTAGGACTCATAAAGAATTCAATAGAAAAGAATATACTCCAGTTCTTGTGCCTCTTGCTCTGAGTGGCCATGTGTCCTCCATCTGCTGTGATATTAATAATCTTTCTCAGAGGCAACATTAAAAAAAATTTGAATGAGCCCTTTGTGGTACAGTCCCAGTCTCATTTCCTGATATTCTTTTGTATATATGTGTTGCTAGAAATTTGAATACAGGGCCTCACAAGTCTAGGCAACCACTCTACAACGCTGAGTTACGTACTCAATCCTTTTAAATACTTCAGTCACACTCTTTCTCAGGATGGTTGCAAACCTGCAATCAGCCTCTTGATATCCAAACATGTAATGCTATTTCTCATTTCTGTGCCTGTGTAAGAGCTGTTACATCTGCCTGTTAGTTCACCTAACTCTAACAAGTAAGTTCCTAATTCATTAAGAGGTTCTCTGTTTGTGACATACCCAATAGGAAGGGACTCAAAACTTGTAACTTCGTTTTGAGCAAACATTCTACACGTGTACTCCATATATTTCCACATGGCTTCTAGGTAGTACCAATGGAACAAGACTCAGGAATGGAGGAAACTATAGCAGTTAGTTACGGAGATGCACAGTGTACCCAGGGGTACATTAGTAGTTCTAGAAGGAAAGACTTTGATTTTCTATTTCTTTTTTTTTTTTTTTTTTTGTCTTTTTTGAGGCAGGGTCTCGCTATGTGGTTGAGGCTGGCCTTGAGCTCACTTTTGTAGCCCAGGCTGGTCTCGAACTCACACCAATCCTCCTGCCTCAGCCTCCCGAGTGCTAGGATTACAGGCGTGAGCCACCACACCCGGCTTGATTTTCTATTTCTAATAAATTAAAAAAATAATAATAATGAAGAAGAAACTCAAGTATAGCCACTTCTACAACACCCTTACCTGCCTATACCAGACAAGATGGAGGCACTCCTCTTTGTTGTTGTGATAGCACAACAAACAGTACTATAAAACCACGTTTAAGAGCAGCTATTTATTTCCTTCTCTATTCAGCACAAAGAAGGCACTGAAATTATATTTGCTGTTAAACGTCTAATGTCTAAATATAAAAGCATAGCCCAGAGATTTGGTATTTTTTATTGATACAGTGGGAAATTAACTTAAAGATCAGTGGTATTTTTATACTTAAAATTTAAAAATTATACCAAAACAAAAAAAAAATCACATAAATTAAAGACCATTCAAAGCAAAAAAACCCACAATTTTTACTAAAAAGTATAAGCATTATCAATCTATAAAAGAAATCAACAAAATAAGCCTGTTACTTTAAAATGGGGAAAATGCTGCCTAAAGCTTCACTTGTACTATGCAAACAACCTTGTCAAATGGTAAAGACTTTAAAAATAAAAATGATTCATGACCATAATTAATGTATGACTTCAACTATTTGGCTCTCACTGCCCCAGACGCTTTCTGATCTTACCTTAGGGGCTTAAAACACACAGACAGAGTCACATTTCCTCCAATCTTCCGTGCTAACCAAACAGACTTTCAGAGCTCCTGCTAGATCAAGACAGAGCTAAAAGTCCCACTTTGAAATCCAACAGGAGAATAAAATTTTGAAGTATTTAGGCTTTTAAAAATAAAGCAGGACATCCTGATCCCCCTGGGGACAAGGAGGTAAGTGACTGACAAAAGAAACAATTGCTCTACTGCAAACTGGCTAGCTAGTTTTGGAAGAAAGAAATCTATACCATCTAGTCATCTGGGTGATTGGTCAGTATGAACACTAAACTTCCTAGCTGAAATAAAATGCATCAAGATATGCACTGAAGAGATCAAGTAGCTAACTGATTAGGTATCATGGTAGCAACAAATAAATGCACCCCTATTACTTAATATGGTTTGAGACAGCAATACATTAAAACTTGGCCTAACAAAAGCTGTTTGGGGTTGAATACACAGACACACTAAATAAGAGGTATTGCGTGAAATAAAAACTACTATAACCTCAGTAAAGAAGTTAGCAGACAGTTTCTGTCTACTTAATATTGGTAATATAACATCTGGAGTGCTGCATTCAAACTTAAAATGAACATTAATATGTCAGAAAGTCTCTAAAAACAGTGATGGGTAGTTTCTTATGTTGCGGGGAGAGATAGAAAGGGTAAAGTAAACACAGGAAGGACAGGAGTCTGTTGATATAAATATATGCCTTGTCATCAATGGCTTTCCATATGGAGGAGGAGTTCAGGATTTTTATCCAGAAGGCCTTAGAAAAGCATTAAAAAAATTTAGGTCAAAAAGACTTAATTACAACTACCTTTCAGAAAGTGCTTTCTTGTTGTAATGAGCTGAATGGAACACAAAGAAAAAAGGCTACAATCAGAAATGCTGACAAAAGATTATTCCAACAATCTAAGCAATAAATGAGACTGTTGTAAAAGAGACAGGAGAGATGGTATAAATTTGAAAAGACAGGGAGAGTAGAGATAAAGATTAAAGCCTGAAAACAAATTAGCAACTGCTATCATTTGGAAATAGTTTAACTGTATACCTATTCAGAAACTTTGTTCCGAGGGAGACAGTGTTGGGAGGTGGTAGAATTTTAAGACACAGGGTAGTAGGGGGTCCTTAGGTCACTGGGGGTGTGCTTACAGAAGGTAGTTCTTAACCAGCTCCTTCAGTTCTCCTCTAGAGAGGGCTACTAGAAAAGGAGTAAGAGTGGTACCGCCCGAACTTAGATGTTAGTTTGAGATGCTATCCTTCCTGCCATATAAACTCTATTGCCATCTCCATGGGGTCTTCACCACAGACTCCGGGCTTTGAGCATCAAGACTGTGAGATAAACCATTTTACCTCATAACAAGCCTATGCCAGTATTTCATTAGTGACCAAAAAATGACCAATACAGCATTATCAAGAGGAAAGAGAAAGCACCACATCAGATCCTACATTTAAAGGGAACTAAGGGGACATTACAAATAACTCCATACCACTTAATTTAATTTAGATGAAATAGTTAAACTGGCGCCGGGCGTGGTGGCGCACGCCTGTAATCCCAGCACTTGGGAGGCTGAGGCAGGAGGATTGGTGCAAGTTCAAGACCAGCCTGGGCTACAAAAGTGAGCTCAAGGCCAGCCTGAGCTGCATAGTGAGACCCTGTCTCAAAAAAAAAAAAAAAAAAAAAAAAAAAAAAAAAAAAAAAAAAAAAAAAAAAAAAAAAAAAAAAAAAAAAAAAAAAAAAAAAAAGAAATAGTTAAACTGCTTTAAAAACCACAAGTTCCCAAAACAAAAGTGAAAATATGAATAATAATCACCTGTTAAACTGAATTGATAATAAAATACTTTTCACACAGAACATTCTAGGTTCAACAGCTTTCTTTATAAAATTCTAGTATTAAAAATATTTCAGGGGACCACCCACTCAGGACCCTTCTGTCCCTCTCTCACACAGGAGTTTTCTTTCTCCTAATAAAGCTATTCAGCTCATTAAAAATATAGATATTTCAAAGAGAAAATACTTCAGTTTGTTCTATGAGGCAGGCACAACACAAAACCAAAACAAGAACATTACAAGAAAAAAATTACATACCAATGTCATACATAAATAAAAATGCAAAAACAAACTAAAAAGTTGTATCAGCACTACAATTATTTTTAAAATATTTTTATTTGTTATTATTATTTTTTATTACAGCTGGCTCAGTCTGCCCTGGGGGTGGGGCTGGCGCAGCCTGTGGTACCGGGGATCAAACCTTGGTCCCTGCAACTGCCTAAACCAGCCTCAACAGGGCTTTAGACCACTGAGCCATCTTGCCGGCCCAGCACTACAATCATTAAACATGTATTAGCATTAGGGCCAGCAAAATAGTTCAGCGGATTAAAGCACCTGCAAGGAGGAGCAGGGGCCAGGGGTTCGATCCCCAGGCCTGCCATACCTGTCCCACCCTCTGGGACACACTGAGAGAGCAATTGAGACTGCACATAGTGGCATGAGCCTACAATCCCACCTCTTGAGAGGCTATAAATGAGTTCGATCTAGTAGTGAGACCCTGAATACTCTGTAGACGCTTCCCTAAAATAAATAAGTAAATAAATAAATAAATGCCAACACATCTTGATTAATTGGTTTTATCTAAACAAGGCAAGGTTGGTAGAACATTTCAAGTTCAATCAATGACACAATGAAAGAGAAAAAAAATGTAGGACTATATTAAAAGATACAAAAACTTTTCTGGCAAAATTATATGCCTGCTAATGATTAAAAAGAAAAATTTTTCAATAAAGTAGGGGAAAAGTGAAGGTTCCTTAGTCTAAGGATTTTTTTTTAAAAATAATAGTCACTGTTATATTTAAGACCAGGGAAAGGCAAAGACCTCCACCTTTATTACCATTTAAATACTGTACAAGAATACAAAGCACCATCATAATACTATTAAAAAAAACAAATACAATAAAGTGGCAAAAATGTCTACTCATAGATGCTACAATTGCATACACAGAAAAATTCAAAGAAATCTATGATTCATGTACTAGAATTCACAAATAAATTTGGCAAATTACAGGATTCTATATGTTTTCGTTTTTCCTTTTTTTTTTTTCTTTTTTTTCAGAACCAGGCATTGAACTTAGGCCCTTGTGCTTGCCAGGCAAGCACTTACTCCACTGAGCTATCTCTCTGGGCCTATAAACTCTACAGTCAAACTTAGAACACACATGTGCGTGTGTGTTTGTGTAACTGGGGATCAAACTCAGGACCTTGCACTTGCCAGCAGGCACTTGTGCCCCTGAGCTCTCTCCCTGACCCCTAAATTACAGGATTCTAGAATGGTAAAAACCCAAATGGCGGATGATGCCGGTGCAGCAGGAGGGGCCAGAGGCCCCAGGGGCCCAGGCCTGGGAGGCCGCGGCGGCTTCGGCAGTGGCCTTCGAGGTCACGGGCGCGGCAGAGGCCGGGGCCGGGGCCGAGGCCGCGGGGCCCGCGGCGGTAAGGCCAAAGACAAAGAGTGGATTCCTGTCACCAAACTGGGCTGGCTGGTCAAAGACATGAAGATCAAGTCCCTGGAGGAAATTTATCTTTTTTCCTTACCCATCAAGGAGTCTGAGATTATTGACTTCTTCCTGGGCACATCCCTCAAGGATGAGGTTCTGAAGATCACGCCTGTGCAGAAGCAAACTCGTGTTGGCCAGCGGACCAGGTTCAAGGCATTTGTCGCCATTGGAGACTACAACAGTCATGTTGGCCTGGGTGTAAAGTGTTCCAAGGAAGGAGCCACTGCCATTCGTGGGGCCATCATCCTAGCCAAGCTCTCCATTGTTCCCGTGAGGAGAGGCTACTGGGGAAACAAGACTGGCAAGCCCCACACTGTTCCTTGCAAGGTGACTGGCCGCTGTGGCTCTGTGTTGTTGCGCCTGATCCCTGCCCCCAGAGGCACTGGCATCGTCTCCACCCCTGTGCTCAAGAAGCTGCTGATGATGGCTGGAATTGATGACTGCTACACCTCTCCTAGGGGCTGCACTGCTACCTGGGGCAACTTTGCTAAGGCCACCTTTGATGCCATCTCCAAGACCTACAGCTATTTGACCCCTGACCTCTGGAAAGAGACTGTGTTCACCAAGTCTCCCTATCAGGAATTCACTGACCATCTTGTGAAAACCCACACCAGAGTCTCTGTCCAGAGGACTCAAGCTCCAGCAGTAGCCACAACATGAAGGGTTTTTACACAAAAATAAACTATGTCTGCCAATGCTTAAAAAAAAAGAAAAAAAAATTCGTGTTTCTACATAATATCAGTGAATAACTAAAAACACACATAATAAAGGATGTTAAAGGTCTGCACTATGAAAACATGTAAGATTGCTGAGAGACATTAAAGACATATTAAATAAGTGGAATCAAGCAATGTCACTGACAGAAGACTTAACATTAATAGGCTAGATCTCCCTAAACTAATGTACAGAATCAAAACAATCCATATCAAAACCTCAACAGAAGCCGGGCCTGGTGGCGCACGCCTGTAATCCCAGCACTTGGGAGGCTGAGACAGGAGGATAGCTGTGAGTTCGAGACCAGCCTGGGCTACAAAAGTGAGCTCAAGGCCAGCCTCAACTGCACAGCGAGACCCTGTCTCAAAAAGACAAAAAAAAAAAAAAAAAAAAAACCTCAACAGAATTTTTGTGTGTGTGAAACTGAAAAGCTGACTATAAAACTGATGTGGATATACAAAAGACCATGAATATGTTAAAAAAACAAAATTGGTGGTGTATACTATCAGATTTTACAACCTAACATAAAGATACAGTAATTAAGAAATCATAGGAGGGTAAAGGATATAGCTCAATGGCACAGCACCTGCCTGAGAAGTGGGAGGTTTGTGAGTTCAATTTCTGATACAAAAAAATAACTAAATAAAATCATAAGAAAACTAAACAATGAAATATAACCTAGACTATAGAAATAGACCTATGCCTACATAATCAACTTTTAATTGGGAAAAGAGCAAAGTTTCATCAACAATAACATTGAATTAAAATTCCTATAGAAAAATAAAAACCCTTAACTGCTACTTGACCTTATACCCTAAAATCACTTTTGAGATCAATCGGCAGCTCAGTATGAAAGCTAGATCAATTAAATTTCTGGAATAACATACGGGAAAATATATTCTTAACATTAGGCAAAAATGTATTAAACAGGATTCATGAAGGGCCAGCCAGGTAGCTCAGCAGACTTAAAGCTCCTGCTTAGGCAGAGCACAGAGGCTGGGTTCATCCCCAGCCTGTTGTGTTGGCCCCACCCCCAGGGTGCACTGAGATGTTGATTGATACTGGGCATGGTGGCACATGCCTATAATCCCAGTGCTTGAGAGGCTGAAAATAGGAGAATCACTATAAGTCCTATTTACATAGTGAGACCTTGTAGACCTTATACAAAAAAAAAAAAAAAAAAAAAAAAAAAAAAAAAAAAAACCAAAAGGCATTACTCCACTAGAAAACTAGAAGACAGACTGAAAAAAACTTCATAGGCACATATGCTACAGATATACATAAAAATGCAACCACCTCAATAAATACATATAGATAACACATTTGGTTAAAAATGATATAAAAAATTGGGCACACACATGGGCTCAATATCTAGTAATTTTAGAATTGAAAAAAGTATCAAAACAAGGGGCTGGGGAGATGGCTCCATGGCACAAGTGCCTGCCTGGCAAGTGCAAGGTCATGAGTTTGAACCCTGGCCCCACAAAAACAAAAACAAAAACAAAAAAAACAAAACAAAACAAAAAGTATCAAAACAATATGCTAGGGTGGCAAGATGGTTCGGTAGTCTAAAACACCTACTTAGGAAAGCTTAGGCAACTGCAGGACCTAGGTTCAACCCTTGGCACTACATGCTAAACCAGTTCCACCCCCAGGGCAGGCTGAGCCAGCCATTAAAAAAAAACAACAAAAACAATATGCCACCACAAGGCTGTTATAATAGTTAGAATTTATAAGGTGCCAGGACTGTGTGATGGCAAGAAATACAGCAAGTTAAACTTTGGACAGATTTCTGTAAAATTATATAACTACTTTCAGAAACTGCAATACCAGACAAATTAAATGCGTACCTCTTATATCAACTACTAGTGACACCACTTAAAATTACAATTAGAAAATGAAAGTGTGTGCTCACAGAGGACATGTGTAAGGCAAGTATTTTACTTTATTTGTGATAGTATTTGGGATTCAACCCAGAGTGATCTGCCATGGAGCTACATCTCCATCCCTTTTTATTCTGAGATGGGACCTCACGAAGTTGTGCAGGCTAGCCTTGAACTTGAGATTCTCCTCCATCAGCCTCCTGAGTAATACAATAGTAGTAGTATACTATAACATGTGCCAATGGGCCTTGACAAGTATTTGTGCAAGCCAAACTATTATTACTACAAAGAAATGTTCAAGGCAGCTCCTTTTGGCAAAAAAGAGGTGTATTTTGCTCAGCATTCTGGAGCTTCAGAGTTCAAAATTAGGCCTGGGAGCATACTATGAGCAGTAGGTAAAGTCATATCACAGAAGTACCATGTACAGAAACAACCAGTCATACCTCGAGCCAGGAAGTAGACAGAGTTGCTTCTCCCAGAAATACCTCTTGACAGAAATATAGATAAATCAAGAGGGAGATCCCTTCCAAGGGACATGTCCTCAATGACCTCTCCTAAACTCTATCTTTTAAATGTTCCACAATCTGCCAGTATCATCACCTGAAGATCAAGTTCTATGGACTCTTGATAGAAACCTAAACCACATTCAAATCATACAAGTGTTCTTAATAGCTTCAATGCCCAAAGAGTGGAAATAACTTAAATATCCATTAGCAGAAAATGACTAAGAAAATTGTGATACATTCTTTGGAGGAAATATTACTCAGCAATGGAGAGCAATAAACTACAGATACACAACACGGATACATTTCAAAAACTGTATGCTGAACAAAAAGGGCATGAAACCACAAGAATACACTGTATGGCTCTGTAAGAAGCTCAAAAACAGAGAGATACAGTAAATGGTGAGATAATAAAAAAAGTGTTTGATGCATGACAGAATTTTCTGCATAATGAAATAATCTCCTATACTTTGATTTGAATAGTGACATGGCTGTGTATATTTACCATAATTCATCAAACTGTACACTTAAATTTTCTTTTACTGTTTATAAATCTGACTGCAAAATTAAAGAAAAAAAAATCCAATTGTATTTTAAATAACCAGTAAAATGCACTGAGATGGGAAACATAGGAGAAGCAGTGTGACAAATTCTATTTTTCAATCCAAGATGCCTATGCAACATTCAAGAACAGTGTGGGAGATGAGATGAATACTGTACATGAAGTTGGAGTTTGGCAGCCACATCTCGGCCACAGATAAAAATGCGGCAAACATCAGCACATAGATGCTAATAACTTTATGAAACATTACAACATTTTATAACACTATTCATACTCTGAGGGTAAATGAAATCACCCTGTAAGATTGTGAGAATGGAGACAACAGAACTTAAAACAGGATCCAGAGGAACATCAATATTTAAGGGATTACAAAAAGGAAAAGAAAAAAGTAATCAAAATGTGCAAAGAATTCTGAACTAGATTATAAAAAAAAAAAAATAGCTGGGTAATAGAAGTCAAAGAAACCGAATATCTAAAGAATCAAGTAATGTCAGATATAGGCAGCTAACTACATATTTAGCAACAAGGACTTGACTTAAAAGGCCATTTCAGGGGCTCGGCAGGATGGCTCAGAGGTCTAAAGCTCCTGCTTAGAAAACTTGGGCAGCTGCAGGGACCGCAGTTTGATTCCAGGCACCACATGCTGTGCGAGCCCTGCCCTCAGGGCAGGCTTAGCCAGCCATAAAAATAAGTTAACAAACAAACAAAAGTTCTAAAACAAGAAAAAAAATAATAAAAAAATAAATAAACATTTAAAAAAAAAAAAAGGCCATTTCAGATCTGCTCACCTGGCTGCAATCTTTCACCAGGCCAACACCTTCTAACTGGCTTCTTAACTTACTCTGCTCAATTCACTCTCTACTTGGTACCCAAATACCCCTTTTGCATTTGCTCAGTTATTCACTGTAGCTTATTTGTCCATTTGTCTACTGTGGCTTCTAGAATATGTGCTTTCTAAAGCTTTATTTATTTATCCACAGTTTGGTATTAAATATATTACTATGGCATCATAGCACTGTGCAACAATCTTTATGGTAAAAAAGAAAATCAGATATAAAGACTAAGATTTTGCCCCAACCAGCAACATAGTGCAGGACTATGTGTTTCGTTTCTCAAGACTGAGAGATTTTAAAAGTTCTCATCTGATTGTCATTACAAAGGTTTTGGCACATGCTGAAGATTAAATTCTTTCGAAGTGTTATGGTTTGTGTCTAGTTGTTCCCTCAAAGCCTCATAACACATAACCATTTAATGTCTTCAGCTCTTACAGACACCAAAGATTTCAGATGCTCTAGGCTAGTGGGGGTGAGCCTTTTAGAGCTTTCGATGATACAAACGGGGTGCTGCACCACACATGCCATAGGTTCACCACCACTGCTCCAGGCTCTTTGACAGGGTTCCACTGCCTTCACAGTTCTTTTCACTACATATGAGTATGTAGGTAAAAGTAATTAGTATGTTTTCTGTGTACTTCTCGTCACGACAACAATACCTTCTGTTAATAAAAAAGATTTTTCAAGTTACTAGAAAGGCTGTGATTTATAAAGTTTTTCATATTACATATAATTTTAATGTATGTTTTAGAATACTATTCAAATAAATCTCAATTCCATGACAGGAGTCAATACAGTGCCCCAGAACTCTTCACTGACAGCAAAGTCACATAATACTAGTGCCTGCCTTTTTTTTACTCATCCTTCCAATATCGTCACCTGAACCACTCGATTCTTTCCCTAATGCTCTTACACTTACCTAAATCATTTCCTTTCTATTATTCCAAACTCTACACACTCCAGTCAATATTAATATAGTCTTCCTCTTCCTAATTGCAGCCCTCTTTAATTGTCCAAATATTCTTCCTGAAACACAGGCTTCAGCCATATCCTACAGAACATCACAGCACTGAAATGGGACAAGAAAGCTTTCAAGTCACAGTGAATCAAAATTAAAAATGACCACCGCTAAGTAGAACTCTCTATAAAAAGAAAAGAGAACCTTGTGTTAAAACTAAATTAACGCTAATTCAGAAATTCACTGGTGGGATTTCTTGCTTGAAGACAATCCACTTTTACCTAATAACAAATTAAAATGTCTTTCATTTTAGTGGTAATTCAACATTCAACAAAATATAGCCCAGGCTAACGATATTTATTAAAATGGTAGGGCTTAACATTATTTATCTCACAGTATACATTGATCTAATAATTATTAAACTTGAGATACATACAACACTCACACATTTTGTATGTGATCATTCCCTTACTCAGAGACATAAGAAAACTGAAGTTCATATGCAGTAGAATCATAATTTAAACTCAGATCTAATCTTTATTATCACCTTATTTTCTACCCACAAACCAGCATTCCCACACAAATTCTCCCATCTACATCACCTACTTTGGCATACTAATATACTCTATGTTAAATACAATTTTAGTTTCCAAGGCATTTTTTCTCAGACATTCTCTGGGTTGAACTTTACAACTATGTGAGTATCAATCTGGCACTCTTTCAATCATATTAGGTTGCTGTCAGTTTTTTCCTCCTATTATTTTACTATTCTATCAAAATACACCTGATATCTTAACTGAATGCTTTTCATTATACCATCTTTACACTTATAATAAGATAAAATACTAAGATGCCCAAAATTCCCACTCTCTTATATAGTTGCCCTTATAATTCCCTCCTCTTAAAAGAGAATACTACATTGCTTGTAGGTCACGTTCTTTTACAAGGTGAAGGGATTTGAGGATGTAAGTCAGTCACAATTTAGCTGATTGTGAGTTAATCAAAAGGGGAGACTGAGAGGTTGAGAAAACTAAATGGTGTTCCATCAATCACCATTCATTCATATACTGACGCCCTACCCACCAGTGAGTATTTGGAGATAAGGTCTTTCAGAGTGTTAACGCTTTGTGTCTAATTGTCCCCCAAAGGGTCCTGAAATAATGGAGTAGACTGCTAGAGTTTGTGATTAACTCATGATTCACTAGGATTATGGATGTCAGTGTTGCTGGAATTACAGGTGTGAGTATTACTCCCAGACTGGGGCAAATAGCCTGAATGTAACTTAAGGGAGACAGACTTCCTCTCTGCAGCCATTGTTGTCACTGTTCTTCTCCTTTTGCTCTCTGCTCTCTGACGGGTGCCACTCTACCTTGGAGTCATGTGTATGGACTAAAACCTCCAGTAACTGTGAGCTAAATAAACCTTTCCTTCCTTCATTTTGAGTGTCAGGTATTTGTCCCAGCAAAGAGAAAAGAGTAACTGAGATAAGTAATTAATATTAAATGGGATTATAATAGTACTGTCACAATCCTACAACACTGGTAGCATTATAAGGACAGGGAGAGAAATGACTCCCCCCTCTAACCTCCTCCATTCATGCAACAAAGAAAGGGGAGAAATATAAGGGGAGAAAGCAGTCACATATAAGACAGGAAGAGAGTGTTCACAAAATATAACCATGTTATCTTGATCTCAGACTTCCTATCTTTGCATGTATGAGACAATCTATTTCTCTTCTTTTTAGCTTTTTATTTTTATTGTATCATTTTAATAAGAAATAATAAGATAGTTTCAAAACACATTAATAGTACTTGTGCAATAGTTGACACATTGCATAGTGTTGTCTTCATGATAGTTACACAGAGCATAGGGTGTAGACATGAAGAATTTTCTGATCGATATTGGTAAGGAAAGAGAAAAGAGAGAAAAAAAGAAAGAAAGAAAGAAAGAACGAACGAACGAACGAAAGAAAGAAAGAAAGAAAGAAAGAAAGAAAGAAAGAAAAAATATTTCTTTTCTTTGAGCTGAGAGGAAGTAGCTGTACACATAGTCCAATGTTCCTTATTTGCATTGGGTTATCAGTGAAACTGGCAGTGTTGGAGGTTGTTGATATAAGCCAACTTGCAATCAACACCCCTCCTTTTTCTGGTACACCTCCAAAAAATCACAATGATAGGTATACCAAACATGAAAAATCTCTTAAAGGTTCTTAGGAACAATATCTGATTCATCCTGTGTACATAAATGCATGGATTTGTTCCTGATATGCTTCCTCTCTTTTCTGCTTCCAGTCACTTCCTTGTTTAATCCTTAAGTCTTTGATTGCCATTCACCTGTGTTATGCCCTTAGATTTTTATTTCTTCTTTAGAGTTCTTACACTAGGGAGACTGTATGATATTTACACATGCAGGTCTGGTTTATTTCACTCATGAGTATATGTTCAATGTACGTCCATTTATATATGAAGTTTTCCAGTTTATCATTCTTTAGAGCTGAGTAATATTCCATTTTATCAAAATACCACATTTTTTCAACAATTCTTCAAATGATGGGCATTTTGGTTGTTTCCAAGATTTGGCTATTACAAATTGGGCTACTATAAACATAGATGCACAGACATCACTATGGTATCATGTCTTCAGTTCTTTAGGGAAAATTCCCAGTAGGGGGATAGCTGCATTGAATGAGATTTCCAGTTCTAGTTTTTAAAGGATTCTTCACACCACTTTCCATACTGGCTGCACCAATCTGCATTGCCACCAGCAGTGGAAAAGGGTTCCTCTTTCGCCACAGCCTCTCCAGCATTTGTTGCTGATTGATTTCTTTATGATAGCCATTCTTTCTGGGGTGAGATGGTATCTGTTCTTTTAATTTGCATTTTATGAATGGCTAGCAATGTGAAGTATTTCTTCACGTACTTACAGGATTGTTGAATTTTTTCAATTCAAACACACAATAAGAATTGTGTGTTCATCTCAGATGCCCATTTCTGGATTGGATCTTTGAATTTTGGGACCCTAATGGTTTTTAGTTCTTTGTAAATTCTAGATAGAAGACCTTTGCACATTTACTAGTTAAAATCTTTTCAAAATTTGTGGGTTGTCATTTCACTCTGTTGGTAATTTCTTTTGACATGCAAAAACTTCTTAGCTGGAGGTGGTCCCATTTGTTGATGCTTTCAAGTGTTAAACGTGCAATTTGATTTCTGCCAATGAACTTTTTGCCTATGCTGATGTCTTCAAGATTTCCTCCCACTTTCTCTTCCAGGAGATTTAATGTTTCTCTTTTAATATTTAGATCTTTAATCCATTTCGACTTTAGTTTAGTGCATGGTGATAGACTAGGGTCAAGTTTTAGTTTTCGACATGTAGAGAGCCAGTTTTTCCAGCAGCATTTGTGAAAGAGGCTATCTTTCTTCCAGTAAACGTGTTTGGCCCCTTTGTCAAAAAATAAGGTAGTTTGTATTTACTTCTGCATCTTCTAATCTATTCCACTGATCCTCAGGTCTATTCTTTTGCCAGTACCATGCTGATTTTATTACTGTAGCTTTGCAGTACAACTTTAGGTCAGGAATTGTAATGCCTCCCGCCATACATTTGTTGGCCAGAATTGCCTTTGCAATTCTGGGTCTTTTTTGGTTCCAGATAAATTTTAGGAGTGATTTTTCCAGGTCTGTGAGGCATGCTGATGGTATTTGGATAGGAATTGCATTAAATCTGTATAACAATTTAGGGAGTATGGTCATCTTCACAATGTTTGTTCTTCCTATCCAGGAAAAGGGAGTAACTTTCCATTTTCTCAGATCCTCTACGATCTCTCTTTTCAGAGTACTATGGTTTTGACTGAAAAGGTCTTTTACTTCCTTCATTACATTAATACCTAAGGATTTCATTTTCTTCAGTGCTATTATAAAAGGTACTGTTTCTCTAATTTCTCTCTCGGTGTGTTTGTAATCTGTGTAGAGGAATGCTACTGATTTTTCTGTGTTGACTTTATAACCTGCTGTGCTACTGAATTTGTGTATTAGTTCTACTAGCTTCTTGGTGGAGTGTTTGGGGTCTTCCAAGTAGATTATCATGTCATCTGCAAATAGTGATAGTTTTACTTCTTCTTTACCTATTCTTATTCCTTTTATTTCTCTTTCTTGTCTAATGGCTGTAGCTAGTGATTCCAGAACTATATTGAATAGGAGTAGTGATAGAGGACATCCTTATCTTGTGCCAGGTTTGAGACTAAAAGACTTCAGTTTTTCCCCATTTAGAATTATGTTAGCTGTTGCATTGTTGTAGATGGCTTTTATCAGGTTGAGGTAGAGGACCTCTGTAGGACTTTGAACATGAATGAGTGTTAGACTTTGTCAAAGGCCTTTTCAGCATCAACTGAGACGACCATGTGATTTTTGGCTTTGGCTCTACTGATACACTGTACTGCATTTATAGATTTGCATATATTGAACCATCCTTGCATGCTTTGGATGAATCCTACCTGGTCATGGTGTATAATCTTCTTGATGACTTGTTGCATTCTACTTGTGAGGATTTTATTGAGGATATTTGCATCTATGTTCACCAGAGAAATTGGCCTATAGTTTTCTTTTCTAGTTGCATCTCTTTCTGGTTTTGGTATCAGTGTAATACTTGCCTCTAGGAATGATTTTGGAAGGATTGCCTCCTTTTTAATTTCACTGAAGAGTTTGAAGAGTGTTGGGATTATATCTTGCATAAACTTCTTGTAGAATTCAGTAGTGAACCCATCGGTCCCGGGCTTTTCTTTGTCGGTAGGCTTTTTATTACATTTTGTATTTCATTGGCTGTTATTGGGTTATTGAGAGTTGTTATATCTTCTTGATTGAGTAATTTGTAATTTGTACTTTTCTAGGAATCTGTCCATTTCATCTGTGTCTTCAGTTCTGTGAGAGTAAAGCTTCTCGAAGTACCTATTTATGATCCTCTGAATCTCTGCTGTTTCTGTAGAAATTTCACCCTTTTCATTCCTTATTGCTTGAATTTGAGTCTTTTCTTTCCTCTTTTTGATGAGGTTGGCTAGGGGCTTATCAATTTTATTTAATCTTTCAAAGAACCAGTTTTTTGATTCATTAATTCTTCGTAAGGTTTTCTTTGTCTCAATTGAATTAATTTCTGCTCTAATCTTTATCATTTCCTCCCATCTTTGGGCTTTCGATTTCGTTTGCTCTTCTGTTTCTAGTTGGTTTAAGTGCTCCATGACAGTATTTATGTGTTCCTGTTCTGTTTTCTTAATGTGTGAGTTCAGAGCTATAAATTGCCCTCTAAGAACTGCTTTCATTGCATCCCACAAATTCTGGTGGGTTGTGTTTGAATTTTCATTAAATTATTCTAGATATTGTTTAATTTGTTGTTTAATTTCATCTGTAACCCACTGGTTGATGAGAAGAGTGCTGTTTAATTTCCATGTATTTCTGGAGTTCTTGTAGTTTCTTTTGTCATTTATTTCCAATTTCATTACACTGTGGTCAGATAATATGCATGGGGTACTTTGTTTTCTTGTATATACTTAAGCATGACCTATGTACTAATATGTGG
>PVJA010000796.1:0-148946 GCA_004027025.1 Myocastor coypus | reverse complement strand
TTTGTTGTCTGTGGAGGAAAATTAAAAAAACACAAAATCAAATAAAAATAAAGATTAATCATGGCAGTGAGTAAAGAGTAACTATTTCTACTATATTGAAAATTCTGAGCATTTCTAAAAAAATAAGAGAAAATGGAAGTAAAATAGTGGGCTAAATAAAAAAATAGTAGTTCTCATTCCTTTTCCTACAAGTTTCTGTAGTGTATGGTGCACACCTGTCAGTCAGAGTGGAGGCTCACTAAATGCTACCTCTGAGAGACATTATTATGATCTCTAATGTTAGATCTAGTGATATTCTGACAGAGTTACAAAGTAGACTTAGAAGCAAAACTTGCAACAAGAGACTAAGCATTACATAATCTCGTTTTTTCTGCTTATTTTTTTTTGGCACATTACTCATTTAATATCTCTTTGTTTCAGTTTGGCATTGACCCATATTTACAATTTACTACACACATTGAGGTGCAAAAAAGAACTGGAAAGTTGCAACATAATATAAAACTGAAGTAGATTAATGAGCACAGTAGGCTTTAACTTAACAGCTAGCTAATTATACAAACAATAACATTCCTTTTCTTCCTTTGTAGTACACGTACTGCCCAAGCGAGCCCAAGTCCCTTTACTTGTATGTCTCACTTGCTCATTCCCAGATGGTTAGATGGTTAAATAAGAAGTATAAAAATATTTTTTGAACATTTCTGTCACTTTATCCTTAATAGGGTAAAAGAGTCAGGTTCTTAGACAGAAGAGGGAAAAGTCTACACTGAGAGACACAGACAATCAATGATATCTTCACATAAAATATATTATCTATTGACAATAAATGAATGTAAAGACATTGTCTCTAAAAATTATAACTTCAACGTACTGAATAGGCCAATCCTAAAAATTTATTCTAGACTGAAGAAACCTGTAACCAAAGAAGAGCCAAGGTTAACAATTTTTCTACTTCATTTCACTTTTCTAAAACTCTGGTTTCCATAAATACAGGGACACAAGTGGCAACAAGATACTTTTAAAAACTTCCTTGTAACACATGCCATGGAGGAGAGATGACCTGAGTTTTGGAGGAAAATATATGGTACAATATTTTTCAGGACTATTCTTGTTGGGAATTTTAAGAAGTAGTTTCTTACTGAGCAGTAAGGTGATTGCTGTCATACAGTCGACATAAAATGTATCTAATCTACCTTCTAGGGCTGTTTATAGCTCCAGAGAATAGTCCATCAGAAGACTCTTCCTTCAGAATGAGAAGATGGCTAATTTTTTCCTTAGTTTAAGATGATGACTAATTCTAATCACATGTAAATGACGGATGTCCCAAGAGTTATAATATCCTCAGCCGACCACCCAAGCGTCATTTCCATTCCTAGCTTTTCCTCATCAGGGTTTTAGCTGGAAGTTGATTTATCTGTGGTTATCTTGACAAACTAGCAACTAAAAGAGCTAAATTTTATCGTGAACTACAAATGTATTATTTATACAAGGTTGTAAATACATGTAATCCTCCTCTTCCCCAGAAGGCAAGGAATAAATGGACCGTTAGTTAGATGATGATTTCCACTACATTTCTCCTGCTTGGTAATGCAAACTTGTGAATTTACAGTTTTAATTATCACATTAAGATCACTGAAAGATAATCAGCTTGATGCTCCTTCTGACACATTGCCTCTAGTGAAAATACATTGGCAGTTCAATCACCCAGGGTGTACACTGGTTTCTATTTGCAGAATTCTCCCTGAAAGAAATATACCCATATAAAAGTTTGCATCATGCTTACAAAAACAAAACTCTTCTAATGTTTTAGTATTATTACAAAGAGAAATAAAACTTGTGAAATTGATCGCTATAAGGTAAAGATTAAAATTATATGCTATCTCACCTTCCATTTGAATAATCAGGGTTATTTATTTATTTATTTATTTTTGTACCAGGGATAGAACTCAGGACCTTATGCTTGCCAGGCAATCACTTAATTTACTGAGCTAACTCCCTAGCCCCCTACGGGTACAGTTTTAAAGCCAATGGATCATATTGTCTTGAAAAAAAAAGTTTTTATTTTGCTAGCTTAGTTGCTTACTTCTAAAAATTGCAAATATTTCTAACCATATATATATATATATATATATATATATATGGCATTAGTATTGACGTGTTATACTTCATAATCAAAGGGAATATTAAAATTAACTATAAGCAAGCTAGCATAGAATATAATTCTTGTTAGTATTGTCTACATCATGTTTCATTTGCCCAAAAAAGGATTTTTATTCCAATATTTGTCACATTGGTATTCAAACATGTCAAAATAGTCACTCTATGTTGTTGCTTATCCATATTTCTTTTTAATTATTCAAGAAGCATCTAAGTACTCCTCTAGATAAACTGTTGTGGATTTTTTTTATTCTCCTGTTAATGGTTGTGTTAGTGAAACCAGACTCTTAATTAAAAGGCAGATTGTAAAAAGCCTCAGGAATGAGATTGATTAATCAAATTTCTTCAAGGTATTAAATTTTCAGAAGTCCTCTCAGTATGTTGCAAATTTTCTTTGCTTTCCAGTTAACTTAAAAAAAATTCTTTTACAATTCAGATTGGCACATATTTTATTCAAAATAATTTCTACATTTAAAATAATACAACAAATAAAAAAGTAACAAAAATTATTGATAAATTTTAATGCATATACTTATTTTTAAAGATTGTTTTAATTTCATTTATTTTTTTTTTCTTGTTTCAGAATCTTTATTTGTTTATTCACTCATTTTTTATGACAGACTTAGCCCACACCGAGGGCAGGGCTGGCGCAGCATGTGGTGCCAGGGATCGAACCACGGTCCCTGAAGCCGCCCAAGCTTTCCCAAGCAGGTGCTTTAGACCACTGAGCCATCCCGCCAGGCTGCTAATGCATATACTTTTAAAACACATAATGCTTTCAAAATTGTGGGATATTTTAAGATTGGAAAATTTTGTTTCGGGGGAAGAATAACAAGGCAAAACCATATATTTTTTTTCTCACAAAAGAGATATGTAGCTAAGTTATTATCAAAGACTGATCTGATTTGAAATTATCCAATATTTTGAAACAAATAACTTTTGAAAATATTGCTGGTATAGTGGCAAAATAATTGATGCAGCATGTCCCCCACCTGGGCAACCAATGCAAGCAAATGAGACTGGGAAGTCCCTGTCCTAGTAGGTTGGAAACAATCTCTAGTAGAGCAGAGAACTCTAGCTTGTGTTCTTGTTGTCTTTTGTTCTCTTTCTATCTCTTTGTCTGTCTGTGTATCTGTCTACCTAGCTCTATCTATCATCCATCTATCTCTATCTATCTATCTATCTATCTATCTATCTATCATCTGTTAAATTGTTTATCTTTAGGTAAAATTCAGATCCTAAAAGATATTCAGACTCTTGTGACATTCCAAATATATTCTTGCCTGTTTGCATTTTGATTTACTTAGTAAAGCTGTCATAAAGTTGGCTGCAGATTTTGTACGTTTGCATTTTTACAGGTATTGCCAAAATATTCTACCAAATGGTTTCATACTTTAGCTTGTATGGTAGGACTTCTCCCAGTCTAAGGGGAAAAATTTTCATTATTATTGCACTTAACATTCCCTGTCAACTAATAAGCATGGTAATTTTTGTGTGTTTCCAATAAGTTTTAGATGGATTCCCAATTATATCATTTCTTTATTTTGCTATCATTTGTAGCTTCATAAATTTCAATGAATGAGACTTTTAAGAAAGACTAAGTTAAGGGCAAAATAAGTAGCATTTACTCATATACTACAAAGAAGACAAATTTGTTTATGTCTTTGAGTTCAATAGTACATATCTATACAACCGAATAAATATTATCTTTCAGAAATGGATATAAAATTACTCCAACTGAAATGAAATGGTAACTCATAAGCATCAGAGACAAAGCAAACATAGTTTAGGCTAATTCTATGTGTTTCTGTCTCTATATTAAGGACAACCCTTCCTTTTTTAATGTTCTTTCTTTCTTTCTTTCTTTCTTTCTTTCTTTCTTTCTTTCTTTCTTTCTTTCTTTCTTTCTTTTATTATTGTTGTTGTTTTCAGAACCAGGGTTCCAACTCATGACCTTGCACTTGGCAGGAAGGCACTTGTGGCATGAAGCTATTTCCTCAGCTATGCTCTGCATTTCTTTGGAGTATCACTCACTAAATATCTTGAAGAAAAATGTATTAAATAAATTGATGTGATTCTTGTAGTGTTTGGTAGGAAAAACTTTATTTTTCCCATTATTATATTTCATGAGCTAGTATCTCTCTTCAAATTATCCCCTTCAGGCCATTGCAGAAAATGGCCTAATATATAAATGAGTACTAGAAAAAATATTACATATTCTCACTCAATCTACTTAAAATGCACCAAAAATGTCAAAACTAATCAGGCTAAGTGACAAAGTAGGTTTATCTCACTTTATAATGAGTCCAGTTATGATCTGTTCTCATGTTTCCCAGAAAGACACAAGAAAGAAAAGGTCAAATAATTACTGGCAAGACTCACTGTTGATAGAACTTTATCTCATAAAATTATCACATAAATAAATAAATCTGTACCTTAGGGCTTGACTACAATTTTCAAACTGAGCTGAACATTATTCGTAAATACATATGAAACACCATAGCACATATCCTAACTTTTTTTAAAGAAGGGATCTATAGTTATATATAAGCAGAAAGCAAATTACATATAAGTATTCATTTGTCTTGAGTTTAGTGACTGAATTATTTTTTGAAACATAATATGTTCTTATCAATGACCTTTAGGAAATTTAGCTTGGTTTAACGTCTACCCTGACACAATTCTTGGTAAGAGAACAAAAGAACTCATGAATTACTTCTTTAAGGATGAGAGCTTCGAAGCATTTAGAAGACCAGCAATGAAAGTACTAACTTATCCACAACATTATATTGATTCAATAATTACCTGTGGACTTTGTATGAGAAAACACCAAAACCAAATACATCTAACAGATATCTAAAGCTCATATATAGATAATATTTTCTAAGCAAGTGTGGGGCAAATTCACACTTTGATCTTTTATACTAACTGACTAAGCCTTGATAGTTTTTATCTTGTGAAAAGGACTGACTAGGTAGAGTTTTTTCTTAATGCAATACTTTATAAAATGTTCTACTCTGGATTACATAAAGACAGTAGGAGTAAGAAAGAGACGCTTGAGAAACTAAAGAAAGAAAGACATGAAAATAAGATGTGACATAAAGTATGAGGGTTAGCCATGTGGAAAGAAAATTTCTGGTTAGGAAATAGCCATAGTATTGAGGTTTTTAATTGTTACCACTATAGTTGACCTTTCTTCCATCAAATTTTTCTTTGAGAATGTTTCTCCCTAGAAATCCAGAAAGAGACAGAAAAGCATGACAAAGTAAATAGAATATTAATGACTGCTATAGGCTAAAGGTAATAGATATAAAAATTAAACTCCCTTTCATAAATAGGAAATGGAAAGAATAAAGTTTTAACATCTCACATTGTCCCAAGATAAAAGGCTCTGGAATGAGAGAGGACAAGGTGCCTTTTAATTTAGAAAGTACCAAGAGTTAGAAGTAGAGAGACAACAGTACTTGAGTAAAATATAGCAGACAAAGTTTAAGAACTCACATGAAATTTAAGACAGATGTTGGTCATAATTCTTCAAAATTTGTGCAATGTATATGGTTCTGTTCAGAAAACTTGATGGTAGTGAGAATTTATGTAACAGTTGTTTTCATTTGATTAAACAAGTACTTTATCAATAAGTACACATATACATTAAATTTATTAAGTAGCACTTTAGTGTTTATGAATAGGTGTATCTTCTAAGTTGCTGAAAAAATCATAAATTTGAAAACTTAAACTAACATGTTTATAGGCAATGTCTCTTGGTCCATGTGAAAAATGTCTGGCTCTTTCTTTCTTTCTTTCTTTCTTTCTTTCTTTCTTTCTTTCTTTCTTTCTTTCTTTTTCTTTCTCTTTCTCTTTCTTTTTGTTTGTTTTGTTTTATTTTAAGACTTTAAAGAGCAGGCTCACAGGGAAAGGTGGGGTCAAAAGAGAAAAAAGAAGGAAAAATGTTTCCGTTCTTCTAAACTGTTTTCTCCAGTGTTATCAGGACAACAGTTTGAATCTACACAAATATATTTTAAGTCATGTGTTTGTACTTTCCCATGCATGTACTTTTCTATTAAATTTAAATTAATGACATGTAAATCTAAAGTACTTATTTAATAATTAAGATTCTAAGCTCTATAGGTGGATATTACATAGCTATAGAAATTTTTAAATTACTCCAATCCTTATCTTATGCCTTCTGTTCATAGAAACTAGATGCAGGTTAAATTAGGCATCACACAAAGACAATTCTGAGAAGAACTTCACATGTATATAACAGAACTGGCTCCTAAGCTAAATATATGTAATTGGAAATTCCTGGATCTCCTTACATATCATTTTAATTACATTGGAATGGCAGGGTATAAGTTGAAACTGTTGGTCACAATTGCTCAAATCCTGCCACATTCCATCTTTTTCAAAATGTATTTATTCACTTATTTTTTGGAACAGGTCTCACTATGCAGCTTCGTCACATAACAAAACTCTTCTGTCATTCACCCTTTCCAGCACATGGCATGAGTTACCCATTACACAACTCGGGCTCCTGAGATTACCAGGCAGGTGCTTACACCACCAAGCCATCTCCCCCAACCCCCATATTCCATCTTTTAACATCCTTTTCTGTGAGACTGAACATAAGGTTTTAAACTAACTGCAGTTCAGCTTTTCCAAATTTAGCTTTTTAAAATTTAAGAGCAATCTTGTGAACTGTCAACAATAATTGTGCAGGGATCAATTGGTGTGAAATGCTGGTGGATGAAGAGGTTATCAGAGATCTGAGTACTAGACATTTCAGAAGTATTATCAATCCACAGAAAATGTTCATTGCAAATTATTACAAAGTGGTTGTTAAACTTGAAAGAAAAAAAATACCAAAATTTTGGATTTTGTTAATTGTAAAGTATTGCTCTATTTGGTAAGGATTTTCTCAAGTAATCCTTTTGAGTATAGATAACACTAACAGCTTTTTGGTTAATATGACATAGTAAAATCTGTAAAATGGGTTTTACTTTTGAATATCATAATTGTACTTAAAATGAACCAAAAATCAACTAGGATTTGGCAGTGAGTGATCCAGATCATTAGGCTACCCTATGGACTACAATACCTTCTAGGTGTTTAGCAATTCTACAATTGAAAACAATAAACATAAGTTTCCTTTCTACAATAAGACAAAAGTAATTCTTATCTTGTAAACTGAAGAATCTATATAAAATGAGGAATAAATGGGCTGGTACAAAGTGTTTTTATGATTTATCTGCATTTGAGCTATAATTTATTATTTATTATAAACATTGTGGTTTACAGAAGAAAAAATTACAAAATAAAAATTTTCAAATGAAGTATTATCACATCTGTATAACATAATAATATTTAGCCACTAAAAGTAATGTTAAAATTAGGTAGAATTTGTAAATAGAATCATGATATAATATTAGGTAGAAAATGATATAACATATGTTTAGTATGATGCCATTCTCATTTAAAAATAAGAGTGTAGGCCTAGAGATATAGCTCAGTGGCACAAAGCCTGCCTAGCAAGCACAAGGTCATGAGTTTGATTGTGGTACCAAAAAATAAATATTAAAATGCATAAACACACAAAAAATGTCAATTATGATTCTCTTAGAATGAGATTATTTTTAAATATTTTATTATTTTCATTTCTCTAACAATAATTTAAAGATATACTACTTTGCATTTGAAAAAATATAAGAAATCCGGTTGTATTGTAGCCTTAAATTTTAAGGCTCAATATAGATGGTTGCTTTAGAAATGCTTTTCATTATTCTTGATGTTATGGAGAACTAGTGTAAGAGCTAAGGCAAAACGTTATAATACATTTTTAAACAGGAAGGGCTTTTCAGTAAGATCTATCCATATATGTTGTGTGGAGAAAAATCTGATTGCATTTGAAAACAAAGTAATATGGCTTATGAGAAATAAATCCAACCAGTCAGACTGCATAGGTATTTTACCCTAGTTGGATAAGGGAATTAGTGAATTGCACAAACACAGTTAAATACAGCATGTGATAGGATAAAATATGAGACTTGCTCACAGAATTGGTTCAAGCTCAAGTGCATGCCGTCCTTGCCTGACAAATGGAAGATGAAATGCAGTAATGCTTGAAACTGTTTACAAGGATGAGAAGTCATTCGGTAGAAAAATCTTCTGATGTGAATTGTACTCTGAATTTTCATCTGGTTTGTGATCTAGAAATGAGTAATCAGTAGTTCATTTAGAAAACCAGTTTGTACTAATTTGAGAATCTTACAATTGACAGAAAAGCAAAATAATTCTGCAAATTATTAGTGTTACTCTCTAGTCCTGTAGAGAAAGAAAGAAATGGCTCAATTTTACTGTCCTGAAGAAACAGAATAGACCATATGAAAAAAATTTTGAGCAGATACTTTGAGAAAGTTAGTAACAGCAAATACAAGAGTAAGAATCATGGGCCTGGGGAGATAGCTCTGTGGCACAAGTGCCTGCCTGGCAAGTGGAAGGTTGTGAGTTTGAACCCCGGTCCCACAAAAAAAAAAAAAAAAAAAAAAAAAAAAAAAAAAAAAAAAAAAAAAAAAAAAAAAAAAAAAAAAAAAAAAAAAAAAAAAAAAAAAAAAAAAAAAAAAAAGAGTAAGAATCGTAAGGCACAGAGACCTATTAGTTCACAGAGTGGCCCTATGAAGTTGCTTTTATTTTTTTCAGTTTCACAGGTAAGGATCTTGAGCAAGATAAATACGTTAAATAATTGGCCAAAGACCACATTTCAGAGGTCGAGTTAAAATTTAGATTCCCTTACACCAAGACGCCATAGCCCATAGCTCTAAGTTGAGATAAACTGTGGAGGGTCTGCAATACCACTCCAAAACCAACAGCCCACCACACTTCCAGGATGAATTAAGAAACTCTCTAAGAATTATGAAGAAGATTGAGCCTAAGCTTGGATTCTAATTCTGACGACTCATCTTCAAATACTATGACTTCCATCATGCCACTTAGGATCCACTTATCAGTTCCAAACCTTTAAAATAAAGGGAATGACATATCAAACTATTTTTTCCAAGTCTAATGTGTAACTTTCATCAGAAAGTCATTGTTCAGTATATGTTTCAACAACTTAAAGTGTCTCATGTGAGTTTTGAGGGACAATTACTAAATTCAAAGGTCTGAATTGAATTTGATGAGAAACTCTGGTATGGGTGGGACGAGAGTTTCTGTTGAGAGACTTACCCTGTTGTACAAGAAAACCACTAAATTATCCTAACACAGTAGCCCAAAATTGAGCAGTGTTCAATGTTTTTTCTATATTTTTCATTATTCTGAAATATCTACTGTGTAATATTTACCGTGAAGATGGCACTTTCTGCACTATAATAGAGGAAAACAGAAGTCCATATTCTAGAAGATAGCACTATTTTTAAGAGCTATCATATAGCTTCTGAAAGTGACATGTTCAATCAAGGGGAAAAAAGTAAGAGAAACTTGCAAAGAAATGTTCAGAGAGAAAGGAAAAAAGGACTTCTAAATAAAAGTCAACTCAGCTGTCTAGCAACTATGTCCATAGTGGTCTGTTTAAGATTCCCTCATGCTTCTAAAGCATTTGAGTGTGAGGCAGTGGGTGAGGTAACTGTAGGTCCTCCTTGATCCTGAGCAGAAAGGCCCAGAGAGCTAAGCCTCCTCCGCATGCCATCACACTTTCCACCACTAAACTCTGCTTTGAGTCAGCAAAAGATGAGGGTCCAAAGAGTCTCTTATTACTCCCAAGTTGTGAGGAGGAGCAAAAAACGTCAAGTGCAGCTCATTGTTCTTCTTGTCTAAAGAAAACTGTACATGGCATCTCCATAGGCCTGTAGTAGAGACACACACACTCACTCCTCAAATCTGCCTTTTATACCTAGTTGCAACTTGAAAGTTCATTCAACAAATCTTCCTAGGCAAGTGGCAAATTTACCACTCTGGGCTACCAACTGGCATCACTACCAACAGACTATCATCTGGCAGAATTTTAAATTCATACTTAAAATATGGTAATTATGTTGCTGACTGTTATTTCACTTGATTCTGGAGAGATGAGTAATCCCATAAACTGTGGCCAAGCAGCATTATTCCCTGAGTAACTACCTCTTCTCACATCATGCTTGGCTATACAAATGAGTTCTGACTAGTTCTTTAAAGAATCATTTCCATTCCTGATTCCCTTCTGTCTGGATTTTCTGGGTGGGGTTGCCAGGAACGTTGCCTCTCCAACAGGTGGCCAAAAACTAGATCAGTGTGTCCCTATCAGCAAGTACCCATCTGCTAGTTGGAATCTCCATGTGTTTTTTTTCTGTTTGTTATAGCAGCTGAGTCTTAAACTGGGTTCTTTGTGGGCTACAGACAGATGCTTAACAAGGTGAACCCAGGAGAGCCTGGCCATTAGCAGCTATATTAAGACCACCTCAGCTCAAATCTGCTTCCCACATGTTTTTCAAGTGTTTACCTAAGGCTCCCCTGGTAGCTTTGCCACAGCATTTCAATGGGACATCAACCAGACATGGTAATGATAGGTGAAATTTCTAACAAAAACGCTTATGCCATGCTAATTTGTAGTCTTTCTATCTTATTTTGAGCTTAAAAATATTGTAGAGGTTATTGATGCCCAGGCTTAACTGTTATTGGTTTTTAAAGAATAGTATTATCAAGAAGACTTCAAAATAATCACATCTCGCCAATAAAAGTCAAAAGAAATACATTACTGTGTGAGAAGAGCTAGAATAAGAAATTATGCAACATAGGAAGGCTCAGATGACACCGTGATGGTGTCAAGGTATTGGGATGTGTCATATTGTAATTAGCCATAATTTCAATAAAATCCAAAAGACAGGTGGTTCAGTGGTGAGTGAAAGATATTTTGTAAAGACTTCCTATAGATCAGCCTCTTCCAACCAGCAAACTTACAATCCAAACCACTGCATTATTTTATCTTCGTTTTAAACCTCTGTAGAAAGTGAATTTCTGTTTTCGAAATATCCTAGTAGCACATTTAGCTTCTGTCATTTTCCACTCCTGCTCTATTCATTCTTGGGCAATAGTGGTGGGGAGAAAAGAAGCACAGAAATAATAATTAGAAATTCTTTATATAGTTTCCAATTCAGCGCCAATCTGATATCCAGCAAAGAGCTGAGTGGTCCCAAGTCATGTCCTTTCACAAAATAACAGAAAGGTCTGCTTGACGGTGTGCATTAAATGAAAGTGGCTTTTGTAATTGTGGTTTGAAGTCTTGGGAGGCTCTAGGCAGACACAAAGGCAGAGCTATCTCAGGGAACTGAGGACACACATTTGCAGAGTTATGAAGAGCAATTTCCAGCTGAGGCAATTTTTGTCAAACATCATGTGGCTTGGCCAGTATGGGCTTTTCTAGTAGAATCTGAAGCCCCAGGAGCCCAGC
The DNA here is from genome assembly GCA_004027025.1 of Myocastor coypus. Lineage (NCBI taxonomy): Eukaryota > Metazoa > Chordata > Mammalia > Rodentia > Myocastoridae > Myocastor > Myocastor coypus. The sequence continues at coordinate 137,374 of PVJA010000796.1, read as the reverse complement.
CTGAGCCCAGGCTGCCTCGCTGTGCCGGAAAGCAGGGAACAGGGAGTCCAGCCGCCAGATGGGGGAGTTTCTTAATTGGCTGAGTGTGGGCCAGAGTCTGGATGTAGAACGCCAGCCACCTCCTTGCTGGCACTTTCCTCACTGCTTCACACTGCATGAGATATCCTGAGGCTCAGCCAAAGGCAGAAGCCAAGCCTTCTGTAGATGTGAATCATATCAGAGCACCAGGCAGGTGGAGGAAAAAGTGCGTTCCTTGCTGGGCTCTGAGAAAACAGTGCTCTAACTCTCCAAGGGTCCCAGTGTGCACTTTCTGGTCCACTTTTTAAGGCTATTCTGCTTTGAATTTATTTTTCAGTTTGGATATTTCTTGCATCCTCTTTTGTCCCTCTACCCCTACTGCTTCATGTATTAGTTGCCACTCAGTTTTTTATAGTAAAATAGGACACTATTCACTTCACAGAGCAGTTTTGGCGGTTGTTTGATAGGGAAGCACAGCTATATGTTTTCCTAAATCTGAAGACTTCTTTTTTGACATGTAAAAACGCTGGAACTTTACCACCTACCAAGGATTAGAAAGCAACTATCTGAAAGGAAGCACCCAGGACAGGGCTCACACTACCCAGCAGGCATGGAAAAAAATTGCGAAATAGAGGAAGACGAGACCCCCTTGGAAAAATGCAACATTGCTTCAGATTCAGCTCAGTTGCTCAAGAGTCCTCCCTTAGTTTACTAAAATAGAAAATCCATCTCTTTAATTATGTATACAGCGATTTTAAAAAATAATCAGTATTATCTGGAGAACATTTCTAAATTTAAAGTTTTTAACCTTATATCACATTAACACAGAATTTCCAAGGAAGTGTTCGCTATGCTTGAGCACTTTGCAAAAGCTTTTGGAGACTCTGAGGTACATTCCTTAAGAGAGGCAGGGTTGGAGCTGCTCTCCAGAGCCCATCTGAGCACCCTTTGTCCCTTTTCAGCTGTCTCTGTGGTTCTTGTTCAACCTGCCTTCCACTTAGAAGTGAAAATTGAGGCTGCCAGATGAAAATTGCCTCCATTATGACTCCATTCTGTGATTTCATATATTTTTTTCAATACGAGCATAGAAAGCCACCCATTTTTACTGTGAGTCCCACAGAAATAAGACATAGGAAATCTTTCACCTTATTTTTTTAGCAGCCAAGTCCATTGCTTCTTGAAGCTGAGACACAGTGTCACACTCTAGTGTCCAGATGCTCAAGCTAGACTAGTTCAGAGTCTAGATCTACCTCTCACTAAATATATGACTTCTCACAAAATTACTTAAATATTCTGTATCTTTATTCTGTCATCTATTAAATAGAGATACCAACTACATTGGGCTATAAAAGGATAGAGTTCCTACTATAAAATATTTAGTGTCTGAAGATATCATTATTTTTTCTCACAATTTTTAAAGGAAGATTTTGGCTCTTTTATGGCATTTGGCAATACCTTCTGTATGATGTCTGAAGACACTGCATTCATCTAGCTTTTTTTTGGGGGGGGGACTAGAACAAGGTTTGAACTCATGACCTTGCACTTGTCAGGCAGCCACTTGTGCCAGAGAGCTATTTCCCCAGCTCTCATCTAGCTTCTAGCAACATTTTATTCTGACTCACTGCTCAGGTTTCACAGAACTTATTGCTAACATTCTTGAGAAGGCTTTTATGCCTCTCACTAAATGTGATGTTCTATCAAATAATATCATTGACATCTAAGTGACAATTCTTTCTTAAATCATGTGAATTATGCTTAACTACACAATTGATTGGAGAATTTGTGAAATCATTACCTTATCTTCTAACTCTGTTTCTGTTTTGTACCTCAATGAAAAGTTGGTTTTCCATTTTTGCCACAGGAGAAATGGTTATCATCAACAAGACAAAAGACAGTAATAAGTAGCAAGGATACCAGAAAAGAAGAATTCCTGTAAGAATGTAAACTCATACAGCCATCATATAAAGCAAGACGGGCATTTCTTCAAAACAAAAACGTAGATCAATTATATGAGCCACCTATGGCACTTCTTTCTATATACCCAAAAGAAGGAAAGTCAATGTATTGTTGAGATAATGGCACATCCAACTTAACCATGACATAATTATAACAGTAATGATTTTATTGAGTCAGGTTAGGTGCCAGTCAAAAAATAAGATGGAAAGAAAATCTCCCACACATACACAGTGGAGTGTTATTTAGCCACAAAGAAGAAGAAAATCCTATCATTTGCATGAAAATGGGTGAAACTATGGGCAGCATATTAAATAAAATAAGCTCTACTGACAATGGGAAGCAACACATTTTCTCTCTTTTTTTGTGAATTCCAGGGGGGAAAAAAAGAAAGCAGAGACATGGAAATAGAAGGGAACTGATTACACAGGAGGGAGCAGAGCAGGGTTAGAAGGAAGGAGAAGCAAAGGGACGATAATGTGGGGTGGACCTGGCCATATGTACTATGCACTTGTATGAAAATAACACAATGCAACTTCTTTCTATATTCAATATCTACTAACTTTTAAAAAAGAAATTGATAGCCACAATACTGGATAATTACTTCTGAAATAAAATATTTTATGACTTGTAACTTCTTTCTGGAGTAAACATTTGGACACAGAAATTACCCAGATTCTGAGAATAAATTGACCTTTATGAAATGATGCTTTTCATGTGGAAGAGATATGCCCCTGGCTCATTTAACATAATAATGAGGCCATTAGATGATGCTAAAATAGGATCTGAGAATTTTCATCTGGTTAGTCAAATACCTGATGCTACCAACATGTTGCATTTTTTTTAACATATGAGGATATTGAGGGCTCATCTCCTTAAGTATCACTAACTCTGATTTTATATATTGTTCAAGGATCCTACCACTGCAGCTACCCCTTGATTAAAGAGCTAGTCCATAGGAATGTCTAAAGAGACAGAAAGAAAGAACAGTGCATAAGTTGATAGGATGTATAAGAGGAAAAGAGAATGATAGACCTAAAAGTGTTTAGTGCAGAAAATTTAGGCCTCCACAGATATAAGAAGTCACTGAAATAAACTATTACATGATAACTTTGGAAAATTTGATGACTAGTTAATCCACTGGTAAAGTAACTAATGAAAAAATTTGTCCATTAAAAGTACATTAAGAATCAATAGGAAACTGAGAAAATGTCCATGTGACAAATCTTGACATTACTAACCCGCAATCCATTGTAAAAGCAAAAGCTTCAGCTGATGGTCTTAGAATCCCTTATATTGCAGTTCTAGGGGCAAAGCCATGCCTAATGTGAGGATAGGTGGTGAAGTAATAGCCATGGACTTGAAGTGCTCTGTAATCTTTGGCAAGACCAAAAATGGTCATATAGGGCCAGTGAGATAGTTCAGCAGAATAAGCATCTGCTTTGGTAGGCACAAGGACAAGGGTTCTATCCCTGGTCCCACATGGTACCCCAACCCCACCCACTAGGGTGTGCTAGCTAGCAACTGAGTGTGGACATGGTGACGCACACCTGTAATTCCAGCCTATAAGTCCCAGCTGCATAGTGAGAACCTGTACCAAATACACAAATTTTAAAAAAGGTCATCTAAGGATGCTCTTGCCTGAAGCTATAAAATACTCTATTACTGTATCTTCTCTTATTCTATCTCCAGAGTGACAGCGATTGTGACTTGTCTATTCTACTATGGTATGGAAATGGATTGGTAAAGAGAATGTAGGATTTAAATCTCCTAAAACACATTTATGGCTGTAAATTAATTTGAATTATGATTTGTCTTCCTCCAAAGATCTTCCCACAGTGCAAAATGCACAGGTTCCATAGACCACCTTCACATAGCACAAGCTCACAGTCCAATCTCCCAGATAGCTTTAGTTCTGCTATACTAGTAAGCTTTTTGCAACTTTTTGCAACCCTTTTGCTTCTGTCTGTCTGTTTTTGCAACCCCTGTGCTTCTGTCAGACAGAAGCAATTCCTCCTAATTCCTCATCCAGGGTGTCCTCAGATGCCTTCAACCTCATCAAGTAATTTGTTCAGTTAAATTCCTTCGATGTCTCTGGGATCCTGCAGAATAAAGTTCAGATAGTTTAGTTGGGGACTGCAGAGATAGCTTAGCAGTCTAAGTGACTGTCTGCAAAGCGCAAGGACCCAGGTTCTATCCTAGATATTGTATGCCGGCTCCCAAGCTTGGTGTTGTATGAGTAGTGAGACCCTTTATCAAATAAGCAAAAGATTTACACACACACACACGCAAGCGTGCACGCGAGCACACACACGCACATACGCACACATACTTCAGAAAATTATTAAAACATAAAATAATAAAATCCATTTTTTTGCTGGCTGAAGACACTTCCTGGTCCATCTGTTACTGACACTGCAGCTGTGCCTCTAGGGCCGCACTATTATGGTTGTGTTCCTGCGCATTTTTGGAGGTCACACAATTCAGCACGCCCTGCTCTTGAGCATGCAAATCTCCCATCTGAAGTGCCCTCACTTTTGTCACTGCTTTCCTAAACCACCTTCGTATTCTTGTTTGGTGCAATAGCTAAAATGACCCTCAAGTAGCGCTTTAACATAGATCTTTAGGTCATTATTAGACGCCACTGGGGCAGATACTGAAAGCACCTTACCACCGCAGAACAGAGGTATTTCTTCATTCTCCGACTGCTGGTTCTTGCCTTTCTTTGACCATCACTTCAGAGTTTACTTTGCATGCCTCGCCCATCATCCCAGAGTCATCATCTCTTATTATATTTTGCTTGAAAAGATATTTTGTATTTATTCACTACAACAACCAAGGAGGTGAGCAGTGAGACTCTGAAATTTTCAAAAGCAGGACAATTAATTTAAAAACCCTGCATTAACTGCTTATATTACACCAACAGCAATAGTAAATCCATTTTAATTAATCAGTGACTTAATCTCCAGATTACTGAGAGGCAAACAGAAAATAGAAAGTAAATGCAGTAATACAAAATAATAATATAATCAACTTTGGAAAGCTAGTAAATTGAAATAAGCACTAACAAGAGAGTAATAAATTAAATTAAATTGACGTTTAAACTATACAAAGCATGCAGATTCTTGACTCTGTATTTAGCAATCATATCTAATACCAGAATGTTTTTTCTATCTAAATATATTTAAAACAGAGAGACAGAGAGATAGAGAGAGAAACGGAGAGACAGAGAGAGAGAGAGAGAGAGAGAGAGAAACAGATGCAGAGAGACAAAGAGGCAGAGAGGCAGAGAGAGAAAGAAAGAAAGAAAGAAAGAAAGAATTCAGGATAAACATAGTTTTACAGAAAATAGTTACAGACAGTATGTGTTGCTAATATTCTTTAGCCTAGCAATTATTTTTAATGAGATCATGAGTCTATTATTTAATGACAATTATTTTCCTTTCGGTTTCTGGGTATTTGTGTTGGAGGTAAGTTTCAGTTCTTCTGGATTTTTTTAAAAATGTATTTTATAAAGGCTCCTCTTTCTGTCTCTTTGGCATTATCAAGGCTCTGGAGAGTTATTTGGATGATAACAAGTGCTGCAAACTTCAGGGGAATGGGCCTTAGAATTGCACAAACAGCAAAGTAAAGTATTTTATAATAACAAAGATAGAGTCTGGGGAGTCCTTATGAATGTGTTATTAAGCACCTGCACTCCAGTTTCTAAACTGGAGCTGTTTGAAAGAGATGCTAACTTTTTGCCAGGATTAATATCTGTCCCCAATATATGTGTGTTTCTTTGTTTGATGTCAAATCTAATTAATTTATATAACTATTGAACTGTGGTTCTAACTATTGAACTCTCCCCTGTCACCTATTTGAATGTTGAAATCTCATATATTTACTCCTATTCCAGGCATACATCTGTATAGCTAGTTGAGTTTGACCTTGGAGAAGCATTAAACATAATTTTCTCTGCTGAGAGTGCTTCTTTAAAGATATGAAAAGATCTATCTGAAAGAAAAAGAGTAGTACAGAGATAGGCCCATGAGGTGCATGGTTCAGAAGAAAGCACACAGCAAGGAGATGCAAGTGGCAGGAGAGACTAACAGGGACAATATCAAGGCAGTGAGATGGGGAGCAGAAGACGTATCACCATCATTGAGTGTTTTCCCCATCCCTAAATTCATAGAGAATGTCTGCATAAGAGATAAGGAAAGGGTGTGTCAACTAAATTCACATGTTTGAAGTTAGAAAATCATGTTAAAATTAAATCACCACCTAGGGCTGGCCAAATCACTTATGGGATTAAAGCACATGCAAGTTGGTGCAGGGGCCTGGGGTTCAATCTCAGGCCTACCAAGCCCACCCCATCCACAGGATGTGCTGAGATGGCAATTGAGACGGGGTATGATGGCACGTCCCTGTATTCCCAGCTCTTGAGAGGCTGTAAACAGGAGGATCCCTAGGAGTCTGATCTAGTATTGAGACCCTCCACAGCTGTAGACCCTTCCCTAACAATGGAAAAGAAAAAGTAAATTAAAAAAAATACTCAAGTAGGACCAGAAGCGAAAGTGGTTTTAAGTAGACTGTTTTAAAACAAGAAATTAGTGGAGAAGATAGCTCAATGGCATAAGTGCTCGCCTTCCCATCACAAGGTCTTAAATTTTACCTCTGTTAATAAATAAATAAATAAATAAATAAATAAATAAATAAATGTTATTTATTTTTATTATGGCTGGCTCAGCCTGCCCTGGGGGTGGGGCTAACACAGCATGTGGTGCCTAGGATCTAACAACAGTTCCTGCAGTTGCCTAAGCTTGCCTAAGGAGGCAATTTAGAGCACTGAGCCATCTCACCAGTCCAATAAATAAACAAACAAGTGAATAAGATATAGAAAATTCAGTTGAGAGAAAGCTCTTACTGAAAACGATCTGCTTTCTCCTGAGGGAAGATCAGGGCAATGTGGTCCTTATTACACTAATTCAATTAGACTTTTTGTGTGACTCCATATGTAGTGAGATAGAATCACTTTTCCTCCAACAGAACTTGCTTCATAACTGATGAATAACTCGGGAATATGTTCAGAAACCCTAATTTCTATTCCCTTTCCAGAGTTATAGAAATGAAGCAGGAATGGCGGGTTAGTTTGGCCCCAACTTTGTGGCCCTGAAGGACAGCATGTCACTAAACACAAGCGCAGCTGGAAAAGAAGAGGAGCTAACTTGTGGCTTGAATCAATGTCTACAGAAAACATAGCACTGACAGTTTGTAAAATGAAAGTAAGTTAAGTTGTATGATGGAAAAAAAGGCGTCAGAGTTATGTGTTTGCTACCACTCTAACTCCCAACTCTCAACTGGGACAAGACCACTGACTCTGTGATTCTGAAAACAAGAAGAGACTAACCTCCACACTCACTCTCCCCTCGGTCAACTGTCCCCAGAATGGAGGCTTGGTGTCTTATGTTCCCAAATACTGGAAATTCAGATATGATTGCTTCAGTTTCCCAGGGTTAGTACCAAACTGTCTGTCTTCCTTTATATAACTCTGAATGGGCTTGTATAACGAGCGGGTGACTAAATTAAATGGAAGACAGTTTTGATGTTATAAAAGTGTTTCTGATATGATGTTTTAGAATGAGAATAATTGTTATCTTTGCGTGTGACTTGATTTGAAATAAGATCCTTACAGTTCACATCAAGTGAAGATGGATCATCTGGCAAGTCCTGATCCAATGTTCTTAAGAGGACAATGTGGGCACAAAAACTCACAAAGGTGATACAATGATGTGAGAACACAAACACAAAGGTGCCATTCATACAAAGACAGAGGCAGAAGTTAGGTGGGTCCTACCACAATCTGCAATTGTCCCCCTGCACTTTTAGAAGTTGGAAGACCCAAGGCAGGCCTTTTGTGGAAGTTTGGGAGGAAATATGGTTCTGCCAACATGCTGAATTCTAAGCTCCAGAATTGTGAGTCAGTGGGTTTCTGTTTGAACCATCCAAATTACAGTGCTATGCTATAGGACAGCCAGGAGAGGAACACAAATGCCAACCTCATGGCAGTACCGCAGCAAGTCCTGATGCTAGCAGGCTGGAGAGAGCAACACAGGTTCATCTCTGACCTTCCAGAAGTCATGGTAATCTATAACACTTTTAATCAGGATAACAGCAGGCAAACTGTCTGCTGTATTCAAAAGAGACTCCTGAATTTTTGGAGACTGTAGGGGATGTACTGCAATTATGTTTACCTGTAACATGTCATTTCTAATAGAGATTTAAAAATTCAGGACAGATAACAACAGCTTGAAAAGGAAAATTAGACATCTTCTGTGTCTCACTGGGTTGAGATTTTAGCCTAACTTTAGCAAGGTGCCATTCTTCTGGGCAGAGTTCTAGAATCAGCAGTTGCTGCCAGCCAGTTACAGCTTTGTAAATATTAGGGTGTATTAGAATCTAGAGCTTATTAAACAAAGGCAAGGGATCAAAGTGAAGATGAAGGAGGGAGGGAGTGAGAGAGGAAGAGAAGAGGAGGAGAAAGGGGAAGTTATAAAGGGGAGCCATTACTAGCACTGTTAAATTCACTAGCATCACCACACTCTCAGTCTGGGCCCTAGGCAGAGAGTCTTAAAATATAAAATGTGCTCTTGTACCAACTTTAATACAAAGTGAAGGGGCATTTGTACTGTAGTGCTGGGAGACACTGAGGTTGATGTTTCTTTTCCATCGTGTGGGAGATGAGATGAAGATGAGAAAAGTGAGGCGGTGAGGCTATGTAATTAGGGGGCAAACTGAGTTTGCATACCTTGCCTTTTCCTAGTATTGAACGAGGTATCATTTGTAGCTCAGGTATACTATAGTTCTTTTGGCTGATGACCATGTTACTCTGGTTATTGATTTGACTCAAGTGAAGTCAAGCTGAGAAGGGAACTTTGTTCAACCAGCAATTCACTGAGATTTCAGAGTATGAAGTACCTATTTTAAAAGTCTCATTTTTTTCATAGCTGTCCCACTGTTTCATTGATAGAGTTTGGTGATAGAGTTTATAGCCCAATCAGTATCTTGTAGTCTGCCCAATTCAGTCTTAACATTCAATTAGAAAAACTGTTGAATTGTCTATATCAGTTCACCTTTCTTAATATAGGTCAATAAAATCTAGAGAAAATACTTATACTGTGCATAATATAGTTCATTTAATACACTTTAGAAAACACAAAATTACAGTATGCATCAGTGGGAAAATTACAGACTTCAATAATGTTAGTCTGAAGAATAGATATCTAACAGTGCTAAAATTAAAGCAAAATGATACAATGTGCGAAGTTAAGCTTAATTATCAAATAAGAAGAAAATTTTATTTTGGAATTTCTTTCTGATTTTCATTATTTCCAATTTACATAAAAGCACTAAGCAGTTTGATCCAAGGAAATCAGAAATCTTATCTGTATACCTCACCCACACAGATGCACACTCCCACAATGGGAAGCCATGGAAGAGCTGAGAAGGTTATAGGATGTACCCTTCAGGATGTGCCATTGCTATCAGTCAGTGAAAGGCTACTACACTGTGTGGGGCAGAACTCAAAAGAGCAGGCGATATCCATGGTGTGCTTCAGTGGATAAGGGAACAGCCCAAGAACCTCAGATGTATGTTACCTTCTTGCAGAACTGACAGGAATTTATGGCACATTTAAAGTTAATAGCTATGTAATTTTTCAAGTTACATTTCAACATTAAAAAAATTATTCCCAACCAGAACAAGAAAACTTGACAGTTTTTCTACTTCTAATTTTTAAATCTAAACTTGATATGCAATCTTTTTCATGTCAAGCTTTCAAATGACTTCCATTACAAAAATAACAAAAGAATAACATTGCCACTCTCCCCAGTGAATATTCAACATAATTCAAATTGCGTGTGATTAGAGATACGCAAGAGCTAGCAAGGTGTGCTCTTAGATACTTTAAAATTGAGATCAAAGTGCTATCCCATGCCAAGAATATATGTATGTATGCTGGATGTATTCATGTTTTTGTACATAAAGTAGGAATGTAAATGAAGTTCTACTTCCTAATCAGAGGTATGAAGGACAATAATTTTTTCTAAATGCAAGATGCCCTTTGTTACTTTGATTTGAAATGGTAGAAAATATTCCTTTAGGGAAGGATTAAAATAACATTGAAATTTTATACAGTATCTGAAAGCAGTAATAATGTGTTGTCTCAGAATTTGTCTCTGCACTCTGTTATCCTTTTCTTCTTTACATGTGAGCCAGATCAATAATCTCCCGGGAGGTGAGCAGTGCAGTTCTTATCCAACTTTGCTCAACATTTTATTAAAGAAAACCTCAAGTACTGGAAAACTACATAATAGCTAAACTCAAAATAAATAAATGAAAACACAGACCCATACAGACACAATGCAGGAGACTAAAAACTTGGTCCTGTTTCATGGCAACACAGGCCACAAGGAATACACAGAGTTGGCAGTGTTTGTCATTCTGGTTCTAGTCTATTTGACCAGCTGTGATCCCCAGAAAACAGAGCCCCCTAACTATATCTCAGTCTTCTCATTTCAAAAATGAGATAAAAACTTTCTTCACGTCTGAAGTTGCATGCAAACTAAGCACAATTTAATGTTGCTAGCAACTTCAGTTAATGGTTACTATTGTTTCTGCTGCTGACAAAAATTTCTGAAAAATAATACAGTTATAGAGAAATTACTTTAGATGAGTTTATTCACTCACATACCCAGAGAGCCCCAAACCTGTCTTGGAGCTTAGCAAATGTGTTAAACTATGTACTTAGTCCTCTCAAAACTTACACCGCCCCCTCAGTCGTGGAAACAGCCTCAACCACACACTGTAGCTCAAGTCATTGGGGCACAATGTGTAGGGTGGTTATCTTTTACAATTTATCACAAGCAAATTTGGGAAGGAGATAAAGTATACTTTAAAAATCAATTGTTTAAGTGACTGTGAATACTTGGAGGACAGCTTTAGCTTTTAGAACGTTCCATGTTTTAATCAAGCAAATTCAAACATATGTCTGCAGTACTTGATGCTAATATTCACTTAAATGTTGGTTTGCACTTAAAACACAAGAGGAAACAGAAATCAACACAGTTGAGGCCCAACTTTAATCTAGACATATGAAAAATTTAAAAGATAAATGTCAGTTAGGTGTGGAGAATCTGGAAGAAATTAAACTGAAAGGGATCAATTTATAGTATCAAGATTTGGACTATAATGGGCTCACTCAAGTTTGCCAGCTTAATTCGCTGTGCTATTCTTTACTTTTAGTGAACACCACCCATATGCAAAAACATGCAAAGTAGTGCCTGAACAGGATTTGTTGTGAACTTATCAGTTTTTAATTGGAATTGCACCATTTCCTAGAAAAATGGGAGTAAGTATATTGCTGCACTTTTAAATTTTCAAAACAGTGTTTAAAAAATGCATTTAAAATTTTTTTTTAAAAACTCATTTGAAAAAGACTAAAACCTTCTTTCAAAAGAGGCATCTAAACACATTCCTAATTTTGTATAAGGGCTTAGCTTTTGTAACCATTTAAAAAGCTATTATCAAAAAAATAATAAAGCATACCACTTTTTCATTAATTACCATTAGGTTTATCTAATTCCATCTTCTTTCTGAGATGTGATTACATTGGAAGTTTAGGGACATGACCACTTGTGTCTCTTATTTTCATAAAACATTTTAGGAAATCTTGATTATAAATCTAATATTGATGAATAGCCAATAAGATGGGATAAAGGAAGTAGGGATGACAGAGCTCCTTCCAAGATGCCCTTCATGGCTTTATGTCAATCAATATAATCAACACTTCACATTGCTCAATATAAAGTTTAACTTTATTAAAAATATTATGGGAGGCACAGAAAAATTGCTGATTAAATTTGCAAATAATATGGTCCTGGGAATAAGCCAGTACATTGAGTCACATAGTTTTGTTTCTTTTTAAGATGTCCAAAAAATTAAAAGCAAATAAAATTCAGTATGATAAAATAATTATATACATAAACTATAGCATGAATATGAGTTTGTTATGCATAAGCCATAGCTGCTAAACTCTGCATGGGCATAAATGGTACCCTCACTACTCCCTCATTGCAGATAACAATGACTCTAAAACCATCACAGTTTTCTTAAACACTGAAAAGAATTTTTGAAGTTTATCATTCTTATTGAAATACACAATTTTGAAGGATTTTATTAACTAATATGTATAGTAGAGACAAACTTGGATTAAAGACAATACAAAAAATAACCCCTCATACAAACAGAAGTCTTATTTAATTTCCATAAGTTAATACAATGTCAGAAAAGGTACATTCTCAAAACAAAAACAAAAACAAAAACAAAACAAAAAAAAACCTTACTGTACAAACTTCTTCAACTACATATATAGGAAACATCTATGTTGTGGGTTTGTAGTTGTCATTGTGTTGTTTTGAGACAGACTGTACCTGTGTAACCCAAGATGGTTCTAAACTCACTGTGTTGCCCAAGATGCCACTAAACTGTCCATAATCCCCTTTTTGGCCTCCTGAGCCCTTGGACGCCAGCATGAGCTACCGTGTCCAACCTGTGTTGTATATTAAAAATGAATCTCCATCTATATAAAATTAGCAATTTGATTTTTTTACCCAGGCTAATATTTTATAGTGAATCAAATTGAAAGTTTGAAAGTGATTTACGGACTTACAAAATCATCAGATAGAGAAAAGGACTGTAAACTTTAACAATAGTAAACTTTAGATGTAGCTATAATGATAATTTCACAAAACATTAATTTTTTACTTTTTTCAAAAGAAAGTATTGCAAACCTCTAAAGACGGTGTGAGAGAGATAGACAAAAGTGCCTGTTCTCTTTATTTTGTCAACATGTGTTTTAATTTTTTTCTCCTTTAGATAACAAACGCACAGTTACTGGTGTGCGATGTAGTTCCCACTGATTGTCCTCTCTCTCCTTCATGGCAAACAGAGCACGCAGCAGAGATCATGTTGCCCACTTCTAGATGTGAGGAAACCACAGTGCCTGGAATGATCTAGATTAATGACTGCGAGCATTAGGTGGTGTTATTAACAGCAGTCGCACCTCATTCTGGGCCTCCAAGGTAGGCAGTTTAGTCACAAGGTCCAAATTCTTAATCCCCATGCATTATAAAAAGCTTCACAGCATGGTCTGGGTTATAAATCAAAAGTCTGAAGTTCTGCCATAATTAATTTATAAACTGTCCCTGTGAGCAGTCATAATCTAAAATAGCTATATAACATCTTATTCCCAGTTTCAGCATGGGACTTCAGAAAGATTAAATATTTTATTATTGTGTTTTAATCCTCATCTAAGCATTAGTTCTGAATTTTTGTAGAATTCTAGTAATTACAAATAATAAACACAAAGAGCCCTAGGTCAATAGGTATAAGCAATTCAATTTATTTTATTTTATTATTATTTTTTGCTCATACTTAGAATTGAACTCAGGATCTCAGGCTTGTCAGGCAGGAATTAGTTTTCTTGATTTATTATTTGTTTGGAGAATCATTTCCCTATATATATTTTTTTAATGAGGCAGGGTGTCACTGTATAGTACCAGATGGCCTTTAACTTGCTTATGGAGTCTAGCCTGGCCTCAAACTTATGGTGATCCTTCTGTCTCAGCCTCCTAAGTGCTGGGATTACAGGTATGTGTTACTATTTCCAACCCTATAACAATTTTCTAACTCAAATTTCCTAATTTATTTATCCCTCTATTTTAGAATATGGATAGATTGCAGTTTTGTACATTGGACATCACTGTTCAATCCTGATGTTGGACCAAATTTGAACATGGTGATGCAGACCACTATGCTGCTGTCTTAGTAGAATTTAAATTTTTTAAGACTATAGCGGCACCCAGCTCACTCTTGGAGATGACACTGTTCTTGTAAATTAGCATGATGTCTTACTCATCCATGAGTGAATTTCCAAGGTCCTTTGACAGACCTGTCATTCATGGCAGAGCCCCGCCTTCCTTCAGTATACCCTGCCTTCCTTCTCATAACTAACAAAATCATGGACCACCCAGAGAAGTTCTTTTTTTTTAAACCCAGAGAATTTCAAATTTTCTGAAAGGGCTTTGATCCTCCTGGATCCCTGAAAACATTCCATTTTACTCTTATTTAACCTTTAATGATCACTTGATTGGGATAGTGAGGACAAGATCAGGCGGCAGGAGCTCAGTAATAATATTAATATGCTACACAAGCTCCTAAGGATGGTATAAAACACAAGGAACACTGTGTTCTCACTTAGCTCATTGTAGGCAATATGATTAAAAAATCATTCTGGAATTTAGATGTTGGACTTTGTATTTCTGTAGCATCTTTGGAGCAAGATCCTGTGTGACTGTGACTTCATTTTGCATGTCCCACTTTATCAGAAGAGAGGTTATATAAGGCTTCCATGCTAGAGCTGTTTTAAAGAAGATAGCCTTAGGCTACAGGCCTCCAAATAGAAGCCAAACATACAGAGGTTCTGAAGGGCCTGACTTCTGGGAATGGAACAAATTACTGAAATCACTTCTGCCTGGATCCAACAATTCATTATCCCTTAGAAACAATGGCTTTTATTTCTGCTAAGGGGCTGCTGTCGTGCTCTAGAAAGAATAATTCCAACACAGACATAAATGCTCAAGCCCTTATGCTAAAATCTTCTTATTTAATTTTAGTCTCTAATACTGTAATCAGTCTCAGCTAGGAGGGAAATAATTTTTATGAAACAAGTTTAGAAAAAAAACTAATTTTATACAATAAATACTATAAACCTTTATATGAAGAACTCCTAATATTCCAGAGAAATAATTTCATATTCTTTCATTTTACAATTGGTACATTTTTTAAAAGATTCTGAATATCTTGATTTCAATTCATGCTTGATGTGAGAAGCTACCTTTTAAGCTTTTAACAGATTTTATAATGAATAAATACACATATCAATTACAAAAGATGGATAAGAGGCATCTGTTGTCCTAGACTAATTTTCAATATATTGTAATTTGAGAAAGAAAATTGACTTTTCAACTCTACTGCTTTTGTTGTTGTTCTGTTTATTTTTGATTTCTTGAAACAGGCTTCACTCTATGTGTCACTAGGTAGTCCAGGTTGGCACCAAACTTCCTGCCACTGTCCTGCCTCAGCCTCATGTATGCTACTACAAACATGCATTGCTAAGCCTGCCTGACACCGACGAAAACAATACAAGTTTGGATTGGTATTTGTGTCACTCATTATTCCTTAGGATTACTTTCACTTACAAAGAATGGCATCTCTGTGAGCATACAGCAAATAAATAACTATGCAGAAAAAAACAGTGGTGGTTTTATCTGGATCTCAGGTCAGAGCACATCTGTCCTACCTAGAGTTCATGACAGCATGCCACAAAACAAGTAACTTAAAACAACATAGGTGACTTTATTTGGGAGGCACGTGTGTGCCACCAATCTGCCACAAGGTTTTTCTTACACTAGTAAGTGGAGGGGTCTGGGAAGGCCAACAGCTGTGGAAAATAAGAGTGGATGAGGCCCATGGAGGGTACAATCCAGGAATAGGGGTTGCTCTTTTCATGTAATACCCATCCATATAATAATTTGGGAAAAAGTGATCTGAGAATATTTTTATTATGAGATTCCCCCCCCCCAAAAAAATTCTATATTCATGTCCCACTAAACCTGAAAAACTTCCAGCTGCACCTGTGGTGGTGGTGATATTTACCTGTCTATGTCTACAAATATGCTTTTGATTAAAAATAAATTTCAGGTGACATCAGGAATCCCTGTAATTTCAAGCTGTTGCTGATCCTCAAGGATAGCATTTGAGCACTGACTGTCACTCCAACTTTTCTACTACCTCTCCACTCAGAAGCCAAACCTGGGGGTGTTGTGTTTCTCCTCCCTCTGGATTCCTCCACTGGGACCCCTGATTCTCTGTCACATTGCTCAGAGTGTTATTACTGCATTCACGTTGCAAAGGAAAGAAAACAAAAAGAATATCTGCACAATTTAGTGAACATAACTTTTGTTCACTATTTGGTTAAAAGGGTTTAAATAAAGTAGTCTATCCTCCCGATAAATGTGATGTTAGATGTATGTTTATGATTGACAGAGAATTGTATGCAACTTGTGATTTTTTAAATTTTCACAGAAGATATAGAGAGACATCAGTAGTAATATGAATTAGGAAGAAAAAATTAGGGGATTATAATAAACAGCCATGCAGAGATTAACAGTTAGAGAATAAAAGATATTTTCAAATTCAATTCCATGGTAAAATTTAGAGTATATATTTATTTGGTTTAATAATTACTACATCTTAGCACAATTATTATCTTTAGGATTATTCACAAGGTACTAAAAATTTTAGCCAAGTTTGGTGGCATTTGTTCATAATACTAACTACCCAGAGGCTGAGGCAGGAGGACTTTAAGATGGAGGCCTGTTTGGACAAATCAGTGAGACTGTGTCCCAAAACAGAAAGAAAAAAGTGTTCAAGCAGTAGCATGCATGGAGCTCTGGGTTCTACCCCAGTAATGGGGGTTGAAAAACTAAGTAGATGTTCCAAAATTACACTTTCTTTTTACTTTTATTTCTGTAAGGATGAAATATTTATTTTGGCCTGCTATATAATAAAAGCAGAACATATCTGGAGGAATTGATGAAAATAATAGTGCTATATAATATTTGTGCTCCATCCTTTGGGGATTATATTAATGAAGCAGTTCTGTGATTATTCCCTACAGTTACTGAGTATGAACAATTTGAAAATGTTCTAAGAAAGTCAAATGCAGAAGATACAACTGAATAGTTATGCTTAAAGCAGTAAAATTTAAAAAAAAAACCATATTTTCTATAGGCTCATCTTCATCTTTTCTACAAATTTTTACAGAAACTTCTTTTTAATCAATTGGATCCTAGAATATGTTAAATAGCAAGAAAAGCATCGGGCTTCTGTCAAGCTGCCAACTGCAGGGGGGTGAGCAGTGCACATCTAATGACCGGCGCCTACGAGTGACTCTTGGTCTAATTGCAAGTGTATTTCATAAGCTCATCAACAGAGCCAACCATGATTGGGAGAGCTAAAATATATCTGCATCTCATAAAATGTTTTCTGTCTTTCTTCACCCACCTCCTGCCACTGCAGAGTGTTTTCATGGCCAATTACTTCTGAACAGGCTATCCAGAAGAGGGAAATATATTACTAATGTATTCATTCAAAAGTTCATCTTAAAAATACACATAAATAATTGAAGAAGGAGAAAGGATTTGAGTACGCTGTGGTAGACAGCCTTTACACTCAGCTACTTCCACAACCTGGAAATGAGGAATGAGAGAGATTCATATTTTAAGATCAAACACTACTGAATCTTTTATTTAAAGAGCAGCTTTTTATGTGAGATTTTAAATTGTTTCAAATTAAATTTTATATTTAGAACATGGTCATCTTTGTTACGACATTTGAAATTCCACAATAAACAGTAATCTTTATAACAGTGAAATGAGCTTCATCAATTTTGAAGAAACTAAATTACAGATTATGACTTTTAGCCAATATACATTAATCTCAGTAAAATCAAATAGAGTTGGTATTTTATTTGTAATAGAGGAAAATAATTTGTTTTTATATTAGTCCTAGTCTTGACCTAAGTATTTACAAATCAATACTAATTCTGTATTTAATGGCATCCATAAATGTCTTTATGCAGGAAGTTTAATACTTGTGCTGTAGTTACAAATGCATTTTTAAGTACATGGAGAATTTTAAAAGGGCAAAGAGAATTTAAAGGTGTAATTTATATAAACATAAAAGATATCTCTCTACAGTGTAGAAATCTTTTGTAAGTAGTTACAAACATTTGCTTGATTCTGGAGGCTTGGCATACTCAGAAATTAGGGCTAGATTTGAAGCTACGCATCCAAAGTGTGTCCTGTAAAATTCTGAGCTCTGGGTGAAGCTCCTCTGGGCAGTCCTACCCAGATCCTCCTTTAGTGTGCTTCCATTCCCCTCTCAATTTTCTCACCCATCCAGCTATGCTGGGTTCTACCAAAAGCAGAGGTTTTCAAAGGGCCCTGTAGCTGTGAATGACCTGGGGAGCTTCCGCAAACACCCTGCCCAGAGAGTGATAAAAAAAAAAAAAAAAAAATCAGAAACTTGGGCTGTATGTTTGTGTGAGTGATTGGAAGTGGGCAAGCATTAATACTTTTATAAATATCCCTGATGATTCCACACGTGGTAGAAGTTTAGAGTCTCAGAGATAGATAGTATAATTTTGTTTTTGTATTTCACTGCTGCTGTTCAAATTCCATTCTGTAAAGATGTCCAGACCTGCTTCTCATCTGCAACTGTATTTGTTCTGTGCTGCTCAGCAGTAGGTTCTTGTTGTCCACATCTTGTGATCAAAAGCAGATCAAGCCTGTCTCAGCCTTGCTTATCAAACCCACAGCAGCATTTGATTTCCTTCTCATTAGAGCTGCTGTTTTTGAATTTCTGCAATAGACTGGCAAGTTACTTTCTTAGATCATTTTCCATAGTTCAGGCAGAATAATATTTTAATGTGGAAACACCATTTGGTCACTTCCTTATGGATCCCGAGTCTTAGTTATTTTTCTCATATTGCTGAGAAAAAACATTAATACTTAATTAAAAGAGGAAGGGTTTATTTAGCTCACACTTGGTAGAGGCTTTGGTTGACACTAAGGTAGGATGCCTTGACAGAAGAGAAGGGCATTGCAGAGAACAATTCATGGCATCCACAAGATGTCAAAAACAGCAAACAGAGGAGGGAGATGCCTCATTCTGGGATGACTCAGATAATATGAAGGGTACTCGTCCTAGGACAGATGTAGCATTTGGTACTCATATCCTTAATCTTAGCCAGAACTATGCCAAACCTCACTGGGGTGATTTACTAACCACTCCCCTTGATCCCAGAGTCACACAGGTGAGATACAACCACCTCAAGAAGAGTCGGGGGCTGGGGAGATAGCTCCATGGCACAAGTGTCGGCCTGGCAAGTGCAAGGTCATGAGTTCTAACCCTGGTCACACAAAACAAACAAAACAAAAGCCCATGTTCAAGATGGCATGAAGCTCTGTGAGGACACCTAGATGCTAGCCATCACCTGCTCATGGGTTGCTATAGTAATCTCAGTTAAGCAAGCCCCACAATGATACTTTCTGGACCTGCTTGTAAAGGCTGTCTCTCAGGTGTGAAGACTATAGAATCAGCCTTTTCTTTCATTTTTGTTCTTTTCTTTTTTCTTTAAATTTGAACAAAAAAAAAAAAATCTTAACTAATAAGCACTCTTTTTTCCTCTAAGACTTATCTCTAAATAAATCTTTCTCGTTCATTTGCTTTTTCTCAGGATTGCCAACAGAAAAGCAGAAAGCTTGTTCATTTTTTTACAGTCATAACACTCATACCTACTTCTTTGCATTTACTGCACAGGTATTTTTATTAAATGCTGAATGGAAGAAAAATTACTTTGATTCCGTGTTTCTCATGCCAGGACACAGCCATCTACTTGTAGCCCTTCTAGGATGCCCTGTGTTATCACAACCTCCTCACATGTTGGTCCCCTGAGAAAAGGGATCCACGCTGTCATTGCTTCTTATTCCCATCCCTGAATGTAAAATTAAGAAACCAAATTCATATAATACATCCCCAGAATCTCCCTGAGAATCTCATTTCCTGGAGACTGGCTCCAGGCTCTTTCATTTTTGACCTCTAACATTTCTATGGCAATGAAAAAAAATCCTCAGATAAATTTCCATTACCATGGATAATTGCAAGTTCACAATGCACTATTAGCTTCCCAGGTGAGCAAGTTATTTCCTTTAAACAATTTCTGAAATGTTATAGGTTTGAAAATACACAGATTCTCTAAGCAAGGAAGTTGTAATTTAATCCACTAGTATTTTAGGGAATCAATTTCTATTTATATAAACATGAGACACACATGTAACTCTTAAAATATCTAATGAATGCATATTGATATACATGTAGGATATCTTAAATTAGAACTCATTCTAGGTTGTCAGTGGCAGCCTATATATGCAGACATGTTTATAGTTTGGTTTTTAAATGTATACCTTCAACCCTTTTACTTCGAAAATAAGCCTTTTGACATCATTTTACAATATTCCTCCTGAGATATGAACCCTGTCATTCATCGGTATTAAATTAGAACTTCATTTCCTCGATAGCTATGATAAAATTAGAGTACACCAAAATGTAAGAACATCTAGCACACGTTTGCTTGTTTGTATGAAAATTATTTATTTTATTTTTTTTCTTATTTCAGAACTTTTGTTTGTTTATTTACTTATTTTTATGGCCAGCTCAGCCTGCCCTGAGGGCAGGGCTGGTGCAGCACATGGTGCCGGGGATCAAACCATGGTCCCTGCAGCCATCTAAGCTTTCCTAAGCAGGCGCTTCAGACCACTGAGCCATCCTGCTGGGCCCTTGTATGAAAATTAATAAGAAATTAAACTTTGTTTAATTACATTTCTTGAAAATCTATATGGATTTATCCCACTTGGCAGTCTCCAGATAACAACCTGAAATAGGTCTAGGGTAGTGATGCTCTACTGGACGTCCCTGTTCATCAAGCTATTCAGATTTAATGGGCTGGAATTTAAGAAAATAAAACATGAAGTCATACATTTTGACAGATGGCAAATTAAATATTGTAGGGCAAAGTTGAATCCATTTCTAGAGTCTAATAAAATTTCCTCTAAAATATCCAATTTTCAAGCAGAACTATAAATCTGTAGAAGTAGTTTTGGGTTGTACTTTCTCCAAGGCAAGGCATTGAACACTGCCATCTTACAGGAGTAAGGGCATGGTACAGACTTGACAGACAAGTAATAGTTCAGTGACTGCTCTTCCATTTTTTCCTCATGCTAAATATTTCAGTTGCACATGTTTGAAAGAGGACAGCTTGCTTCATGCAGTTTTATAATATAGCATGTTATAACACCATACACTGCTTTTAAAAGCAAATGTTAAATAGGATAAATAACACAGCTGTTTAGGAGAAATGAGAGTTAATCTATTTGAGTGCGTAACAGGTGCTTATAAACAAGTAACATAAACATTAAAATTTTAATCTTAATTAAACTGTCTAAAGTATTGAATCAAAGCAGTACAAATGAATTGCCCACCTATCGTAAAATAGTTAACATAAGCAATGAAAGAAATGAAAATTAATGCAACCATATGCTAGCATTTCAAATATCATGGTTGCAAAAATTTGTTAAATGACTATATTCAATGCTGTTATGGAGTTTTGCCAAATACATAGAGGAATCTCATTCACTGCCAATAAGCAGGTCTCAAGATAAAAATTTCCTGAGTGAAATGATTCAGAAAAAAATGTTCAACAAAGCAAAAAATATTTATAGTATTAAATTACAAATTCTAGTTTTTCAGATTTTACTCTAAATGCACAGAAATTTTTGAAAGAATGATTTATGTTTTCTGTAACGTTGTTCATGGTAAATATATGAACAAGTATAAATATTCAAAAAATATAGAATTGACTAATTCTATTCTATCTAATAATAATTCCATTTCATGTATTGTAAGTGTGAATATCTAAAGTTATACATTTATTATATTTATTAATATCTTAATATAATATCATGGAAAATATACGGCTAAATGAAAAAATAATATATAATGTATAATGTGAGATTAGTTTTGAAGTGTATAAAATTTACTGTGATGCATATATAATTTTACATAGAGGATAATTAACAAAATTATTTTGCATCGCTAATTTTTTTTTTTTTTTTTTTTTTTTTTTTGTGGGACTAGGGTTTGAACTCACGACCTTGCACTTGCCCAGCAGGCACTTGTGCCTCGGAGCTATCTCCCCAGCCCCAACATCACTAATTCTTTAGTTTAAAATTACTTTCTTTTTCTCTATGTATTCATATTCCAAAAAGTTGTTTGTTAACCAGCAATACTCATCAGCTTCAAAATTTTTTTAATCAATAGTTGTTTCCTTATTTTTTTTACTATATGCCTTTTGCCAAAATCTTAAGACAATTAAAGCTTCCACAAATGTCAGGTGTTTTAAATCACTGTGTTGATATTTGCAACAAGTTCAGCTGAATTTTTAAATTGTAGCTGTTTAAGTTTACCAGCGCAACTTAACAACTCACTCGGGCAGACTTCACCAACACAAGGGTTCTTGACTCTGCTAAATTCAAATTAACTGATTTAATTAGCATTGTGGAATTGAAAAATCTGTTGAACTCAACAGCAATTCAGGCCAATCTCTCAAAAACATACATCTAGGATTATTAGAATTTTAGAAGTATTTGGTGTTTACTAGTTGTGCATTTTCTAGCATTCATTTTTAAGTACAAATTTCTGAGAAAAAATCATGTTGATCTTCACACCAATGACAAAAGAGATTCAAAGTAGTGACAATTACCAATAGAAATTAGTTTGTAAAATGCCAATTTAATTATTTGGAAATACCTTTGCAAAGATCTAATTATCAACCTAAAATAATAATGTTTTACAATTCCTGAGAGACAGCATGTGCTATAGCTCTTGACCTACAACCTGAATGTCCTTAGTATAACTGTGATGTTAGCAACATCTAAGGAACCTGAGCTCTTGTTTGAGATGCCAGGTCCAGGGCTTTACTTCTGACCTATTAGAAAAGAACCTATAGTTCTTTGCAAGGTGCTTAGGAACAAAATTCCACGCTAAAGTTTCAGAAGTGCCAGAGATGATGTAATGGTATGATAGTGAATAACATGGAATGCCATGAAATATATGATAAATTTAATAGTAGAGAACAAGTCTTTCTTTTGTTTTCTTCCTAGACAATTCATTTTAGATTATTATTTTTTATGTCAGTGTTTTCATGTCTTTGCAATATACATCATAAAAAATAATGTGCGTGAAATGTATAAGAAAAGATTTAAAAAGACACAGGCCTAGAAAATAAACAGAAGAAGCCACAGATTTACTTATAAATTAAGCAAAACCAATAGTTACAGAGCATGAAAAAGACTGAAACCCTTAACTATATCATTAAACTATCTATAAAATTCTCCCTGGAAAAATCAAGTATAGACAAGAGTATTATTTCTCTTATTTCCCTCTGCCCCAATAGAACTAAAATATTAAAATTTCAATAATCACTACAGTTTGAAGTATGCGTTTTAGGTTAAAAATGCCATACCCTCCTTTATCATTAATCTCTTTAATTTGTGACATTTTTGGACTCAACAACTCCTATCATTTTGGTACTACATTTGAAAATCTAGAAGTTGGTGATATGCACAAAGCTTAATGTTAAGATTTGTTCTTAACCAAGATTTAGGATCTTCATGGGTCCATCTTAATCTTCTTACCTTAATGTATTAATAAATCAATGTATATTTATACATGATAAAGATGCTCTAAATATTATAAAGAAATGCATTAAAGTTGATATGTAATTTCTAAACAACATATTCAAACAATAAATTCAATAATAGTTGAGCAAAGTTTATATATTTACTAATAGCTTTAGTTACTGATTAAGTTTTCTTGTATTTATATGTTCTTTACAAAGTGTAAGACATATATAAAATATAAAAGTCCAAAGTAAAAACTGATAATGTCATGTACTAGAACATTAATTTTTGTTTTATTTAGTATTTTATAGTTTTTATTAAAATATTTTTCACTTTTATTTGTTTGTATGGTGAGTAAAAAGTATACCATTTGATACATTTGTAGATGAGTAGATAAATTTGCCCTAGACAATTGACCATAACTGAGAGTTATCATTTATCAAAAGTGGTGTCAAAGGCTTCAAAATCA
Source organism: Myocastor coypus (assembly GCA_004027025.1). Classification (NCBI taxonomy): domain Eukaryota; kingdom Metazoa; phylum Chordata; class Mammalia; order Rodentia; family Myocastoridae; genus Myocastor; species Myocastor coypus. The sequence continues at coordinate 113,533 of PVJA010000796.1, read as the reverse complement.
CAGTATAAAATGTTCCTAGTTTGTGTCACTGTTTGAAATCACTCTTCTCTTAAGAAAATTATGTTACCTTATTGATGGAAGATTTTGAGTACCATTCTGAATTTATGTCTTTTTTATTAGTATATGTTTGTGATAATAATATTCACATATTTTTGGGGGACTGGGGCATATTTCTAGTGCTGTCATCTTGAGTACTTTGGGTCCCTAACCTCTCCGTTGCCACTTCTTCATGCCCAGTTCATCTTGACTTCAACCCCACTCGACTTCTGTTTCCTACCACTTCTCATTATAGCTTCTAAATTATTTATATCCAAATAAAGCAATACATATAAATTGAAAGAATTTTTTCTCCTCATATGTCCACAGTTACTTTGTAATAGCATGTAATACCCGTTCGTATGCAAGTGTCCCCTGTGTCAATCCTTAGAATTAGACTAGGTCATAGCATTCCTAATCCACATTTCAATATAGTGTGTATTTTAATCACAGAAAATGCCTCAAACCTAGATTCAGAAAGATGCATTTTTAGTAATAGAACCTAATGTTCCAACCATGACTGACCTCAATGTAATGTTGTGCTGTGTCTGATAGATTTCTACTATCACTGTCTTCCCTTTTTAAGAAAGAAAGAAAGAAAATATGTCTTTGCTTAATGCTCTAAATGTTTTAATAGAAAAATTCTGATTGAGTACAATTGACAGTATTCTCAGTTCCCTAAAATTGAATTGCTTGATAAATTATATTTCCTGGTAATTCCTACTTCATATTAAATACACATTAAAAAATAAAATGTTGTCTTTTCCTATTCTCCTTCCTTCTCTTCATCCTTTTTTCCCTCCCTTGTTCTTTTTCTCTCTCTCTCTCCTTTCTTTTCCTTTCAGAATTCTTCACTGATTTAGTGAAAGTGATAGCAATCCCATGAGAGAAAAGGTGATAACATGGAAATTGTTTTGTTAATGAGTTGTATTTTTAGAGCCGGGTGTGGTGGCACACACCTATAATCCCAGCACTTGGGAGGCTAAGGCAGGAGGATTGGTGCGAGAGACCAGCCTGGGCTACAAAAGTGAGCGCAACGCCAATCTGAACTCAACATTGAGACCCTGTCTCAAAAAGACAAAAAAAAAAAAAAAAAAAGAGTTGTAGTTTTTAAGTCTTTTAAATCTAATAAGCTATGGGCCAGGGAGATAACTCAGTAGAATACACACTTGCCAGGCAAATGCAGGGTCCTGAATTCAATCACCAGTACCATGAAAAATTAATTAATCAATCAGTCAAATAAACTGAACAGTGTAGAGGTGTATTTCACGAGGCAAGAGATATAATAGGGAAGGAAAAGAAAACCATAAATACTAGAAAACCTGGATGGTGCCACATGAATCATCAAAGGAGGAATGAGAAGTCCCGTCCTCTCAAGAAGTGGGGGACTAGTAACAGGATGTCTTTCTTTTCTAGAATTTTGTATGTGCTACCTGTATAACTGATAGTTGTGAACATGTTAATAGTGATAAAGATAAAGATATAGATGAAAATATGAATGTGATAATATAAAACATGAAGAGCATAAAAAGTCTGACACAGACATTAAAATATACATGGTGGCTATATATTTTATATTATGTAAGTACTGTATATACACAAGAAGGTATGTAGAGTTGGATGAGGGGAAATACATAAATAATAAATTTTAAACGTTTTTACCCAGAATGTGCCCTTCTGCATGTAAGGTAAAGTTAAGGACTAAAAGGATAGCATGTTGTGAATAGGATGCTTTTAGTTTAAGTATTCTCCAGAAATTCCATTAATTTGACATTTATATAAGCAATATACTAACACCAGCAAATGTGGAGGATCGCACTGAAGACAATTGTTCAGCTTCATGCCTTATGAGAGGTGTGTGCTGTACGGTATGCCCAGAAAGAATACATAAGAAAAAATGTTCCAGAAAAACATTAGATCAGTTAAATTAATGTAAAGTTTTCATGTCTGTATTTCTGAAATAATGACCTGATGTCTGGAGATGATATATAAGGTGCATGGCATTGTGCACCATTAAGTACTGCTGGGGGACTTATCCTAAAAATGAGGTTCAAAATATAGTCACTGCAATTCCATAGGTAATACAAAGTTTTTAAATCTAAACTTCTATTCTTATGGATATATATATATATATATATTATATATATATTTAATATATATATTATATTTATCATATATATATAATATATAATTAATATTAATAAACTGGTGTAGAAAGAAATTGTGAATCTGTCCCAGGCCCGCATGACTTGTGATGGAGCCACTGCGGACTAACACACAGGTCAGGTTTGAAGTCAGCTGCCCTGATAGAGGTCAGCACGTGGCCTGGGCAGTCGTAGTGCTTCGAAATAAGGCTAAATGGCAGCTGCCAACTTTGGCTTCACAAATTCCTTTTAGCTCAGCGGTCACCGTTAGCAGAAACTCAGGTTTCCAGTTAATCATGACCTGTTCCTGTGTGCATTTCAAAAAATGCATTTTCTACAGTTCTTGAACTTTGATGACAATAGCAGCTCACCCCCACTGCTTCCTGCAGCCCATGAGCACAACCCCCAATAAAGTCTGCACCAAAAAAATGTCAGACACTGAGCCTCTGGTTCTTGGTCCTTGTAGGGCTTTGACCATTCTTGTGCCCCTTGTAACTAAAATGTATACTTTGTCTGAGTTTTATACTGTCATTGTATCCTTGGGCGAATCAGTGGTCCTGGGCTGGAGCCCCAGTGATACAATGATTGAATGCACATAAAAGAGGAGAGGAATAGAGAAAGCAGTAATGTCGTGGTTCATGAATTTTGTTCTGTCTGTGATTCTGCTCTCAAAATGAATTGGGATTAAAACTCAATCAAATTCAACGTCTACATTCAATGTTGAACTATTGGAGAAATTCCATTTGTGTCTTCTCAGTGGGATGGTATTGTACAGTGTTTTAATTTGTATCACCATTCAATTCAGGACTTCTGAATTTTTCTATCTCTAGCATGTGCTATATTTTAATTTATATTTAAGTTAGTGTTGTGGATTGAAATTTAAATGTGTATCCCAAAAATTATTTTATTGAAGTGACAGTTTATAGCAGTGGTAGCAAACTCTGGCACAAATGCTTTGTGATTTTCTTTTAAGATTAACGATGTTAATATTGAGTTGCTTTCCTAAACTAAAATCTCAGTATTCAGGCTTAATCATCATGTTTGCACTTTGCAAAAGTGGTTTCTGGGTTGTGTTTTGGCACTCAGTCTCTGAAAAGTTTGCTCTACAATTTGGATTTTAAATATCTTCAAGAGTTATATGCCAAATGTATGGCACCCAGCATATGTAGCTGTAGGGTGGTAACAGAAGCTTTAAAACAGTGGGCTAGGGGCTAGAAAGTTAAGTCACTATAGTGTGCCCTCAGGAATCACTGGGCATCCTTCTTTTTCTACTTTTGCTCTCAACCATAGTTATCACAAACCTACAGACTTCCTTGGCCATAAATCCCTGCCACAAAGTACAACACAAGCTGAAGCAACATGAGTGAAGAACCATAGACAAAAGCCTAAAAGCCATGAGTGAAAATCATTTTTATCTCTCTTTAAGTTTTTATCTAAGTTTTTCTTTTCTTTTCACAGTGATAAGGAGTTAACATACCATAACTTTGAATATAATAGTATTCAGTGATAGGACCTTTAAGAAGATGAATAGGGTTAAGTGATGTCAAAGAGTTACTCCCTAATAAGAACAGAGTTGCCTATATATAAGTCAAGGGAGAGATAGCAGCAATACTTCTTTTCTCTCTCTCTGAGTGCTCACCTCAAGAATGAAGCCCTTTACATGCAGAGAAGAGAGGCCTTGCTCAAAGCTAGTCCTATTGGCACCTAGATCCTAGACATCCAATCTTGAAAATAAATGTCCATTGGTAAGCTAGACAGCCTATGGTGTTTTGTGATGGTAGCATGAGCAGCCTAACGCAGTGTACCAAAATGTCTACAGTGAACGGTAAACACGAAAATGTTATAACCAGTTTGAGAGAAAGCTCACAAAAGAGTGCACAAATTTGTCACTACAACTCAGTAAGATTAAGATAGTGATTAAATAATAGAAAATAGTTACCGGTTCAGGGCACTTTTCTACTTCTTTGGTTTTGCTTACTGTTTTTGCTTTATCAATGATATTTTAAGAGATTACAGCCCAGGGAGTAACCAATACCATTGAATTTTGCTACAGGCTATCCTAACGCTATTAGGGAATGATAAAATGAGCATCTTGGGAGACTTTTGAGTAATTGGAGACATGAATCCTGCTTGAGAGAATGAGGTCAAGATTGCCATTTCATGCAAAACAACTGAAAAAGAATTCATAGGTAGTTTTCTACCCCTAAGAGGGCAAAATAATTTAATGTAACATCTGAGAAACTGAGACTGGAAAATAGTGTCGAGCAATAAATAAATACCTGAAAAAGTACCATAGAATTTATTTAAAATATATTTATAAGTACATTATTCATGTTTAAAAATGTAAATTAGCTGATAGCAGTTATAATCTATTCATTTCACATTCTTCTCATTAATTACAATTGTTTTAGACAAAAAATTTGTGATTGCCAAGCAAGCCGTTGAAATATATTTCTTAAGTTACAGAGATTGTCTTCAACTGTCTCTGCGTAGTTCACTCACTCAAGCCTAATCAAAGTCAGATTGGTCAAGACTGGTTTTAAAAACACCTTAAGAATTTCTGACAGCAGAAGGCAGCAAGACCAAAATTGCAGGTAAAATTCTGTGGGATGCATAAGGAATTAATTGGCTAATAGCTTAGAAAACATCCTTAGGACTAATTAAATGCGTGAATAAGGCAAGCAGTCATCCTGTCAGTGGGAGAGCTGCCATTTCGGCAAGAAATCCGTATTTACATATGATTTTTCCCAGTATTATTCATATTTTTAGATGCAATTGGTTGGAATTGGTGATGATTCTTTTGCTCCTTAATTCCATGAATTGCAATATTAGTTTACACTCACAGCAACAGTATTATCTAGGGCCTTTTCCCAAATGTGTTTGGCTGTACTCTCCCACCTCTGGCTCATAGAATCAGAGACTCTTCAGGTGGAGCCCACCATCCCATGTTTCAATAAGGCACAGCATGATTTTGATCTGTATTCATGTTTGTGAAGTACCAGCTTGCTTGGCTTTCCAGGGCCTCAATGCGTTGGTTAAGGAATGCCTTGGTTACTTTTCTTTCATAGAATGAGACAAAATGCTTGACACCCAAAACCAAGGAGTGAAAGGTTTATTTATTATTTCATTCACAGTTTGTGGAGGTTTCAGTCCATAATCGGTGAGCTCCAAGGCAGGGTGGCATGGCACAGTGGCAACATTTCAAAGTGGCCAAAGACAGCAAAAGCAGTAAATGCAAAATGGGGCATGGGGGGACAAGACTTTTCCCTTTCCCTTCCTTACATTATATGTATATTCTTCACCCACATCGTACCCATGCGATTTGCACAGACTCAGGATGTTTATCAAGTGAGAACCCTAGGTCCCTGCTGAGTTGCTTAGCTGAACTTCTAACTTTCTCAAATTGACACAATGATTCAACCTTTGCCATGCACCTGTTGTCCTTTACCAGCCAGACATACTTCTCTTAACTCGTCTCTAAATATCTAAATACAAAGACCTTATTATCTTCATTATTTCGCAATTTGAACATTACAGCACATGCTTAACAATCCTTAAGAACCATATTACATCTATCAACATTTTATTACATCAGAACCATAACAAGGAGGTTGTGGGTGGGGCGGCAGGGCCGAATCACCCCAAGGATTTCCTTCTCTCTCCACTTCTGTGTTATTCCTTAGTTGTTTAGTGACCTCTGCTCTATGCTTATGAGCACAAATTTAAGATCTCCATAACTGACTAGTACATTTTGCACAATATAGGGCCAGAATATAGCCCAGTGGTGCGGTGCTTTCCTGGCAAGTGCACAGTTCTGAATTTGATTCCAGGCACACACAAGAAAGAAAGAAAGAAAGAAAGAAAGAAAGAAAGAAAGAAAGAAAGAAAGAAAGAAAGAAAGAAAGAAAGAAAGAAAGAAAGAAAGAGAAAGAAGAAAGGAGAGAGAGAGAGAGAAACTTTTCACTAAATAAAGATGCTACTAGAAAAGAATGTTAAGCAAAAATAAAAAATAAATTTAAGAAAAGCACGAATCTCCAGGAAGATTAATCTTTTTTCAAAAAAGTCTTTCTTTCTTTCTTTCTTTCTTTCTTTCTTTCTTTCTTTCTTTCTTTCTTTTCTTTCTTTCTTTCTTCTTTTCTTTTAGTACAGTACACAGTCTACAGGGTCTCACTACACAAATCGGACTCATAGTGATCCTCCTGTTTTCAGCTCCCAAGTGCTGGGATTGCGGGCACACACCACCACGGCCAGTCTAGGAAGCTTAATCTTGACAAGACAAGTATGTGGACTGAAGATAAGAGAATAAGAAAGATTTAGTATCATCAGTGAACCTTTATAAAATTGACCGTATGTAATATTTAATATATGTCCTCAATATACAGACCTGTATCCATATACATCAATACACATATACATAGATCACTGCATATACACCAATAAATGTATAACAAAATCTATCTATGTATCTACCTGTCTGCCTGTCTATCTATCTATCTATCTATCTATCTATCTATCTATCTATCTATCTATCTTATTTAGTCTATGCATAGAATACCAAAGCTGTTTTCTATATATCTAGGGTTATCTGAAGTCTCTAGTAATTTTCTCATTGGCATGGAAGCTGCTCTGTAATAAACACCAAATTTAAGTGGGTACCAATATATTTTCACAAGAAAGACATTGCATTTTAGCTAAGGTTCTCATCACTGAAAATCATCTGGAGTGATTAGTTGAGAAGTTATTGAGCAGAAAGCAGGAACTAACTTGCTAAGAGAATTTCATTTAAAAACTCATCTTCCAGCAAGAATGAAGGCCATCTTTCAGTTGCTGTTCAAGAGTACTCAAGAACAGAGAAGCTCCTCTCCATCAAAAAATGGGGACAGAAAAAATAGAAAACTATGGTACAATAGGACATGAAAAGTAGCTTTTCAAAGATGTACTTGGTTTTTACAAGGCTTCTCTTTCACAGTACAGAAAATCCTTCCAGCACTTTGTGAATATCTTTCTCTGATTTTGGTGCAATAATAGGAAAACACCATTCCTTTTTTTTTTTTTTTTTTGAATGTCTTCACCACACATCAGCTATTATGGGGAGATGAAGACTTACAGTGTTGTGCATCTGCTATACTCAAGTCTCACTTCCAATATAGCTTGATGGTAGAGAACATAAGGACGAAATGATTCTTTGAATGCAGATTGTCTCCTTATACAAGTAAGGAGACCATATCTCTTTATGCAAATCTTACCCTAAAGGTGAAAATAGAATGATCTTTACTATTTTGACTAAGAGAACCTAAGGGAAAACGATGGACAGAAATTCTACCATAGGGAATTGTATAAGCCATCAAAATGACAGAATTTTGAGACAAAAAAGTCCTGACAGAACAAAGCTCAGCATGAGCACAGGGACACAAACAGCACACCAATGACTACCAGCATTTAGCTTGGGGACAGCACTGGCCATAGAAGGAGGTATGCATACCTTTGCCTTTAAATTTCAACTAGACTGTGAAGGAAGGAAGACAGGGAAACTTAACAGGTCTGAGTAATAAGCAAAGCCACACAAGTCTCAATATTTATTTTAAGGCAGAGTTTGCATAAGCACTTGCATTAAAAAACCTGTAGATTTGCTCACATCTACTTTTCATTTGAGAAAAGAGATGTAATTGGTGAAGGTATTAGGTTCTTTCCGTTGGAATTTCTCTTAAGATTTATACATATTGACAAATCTGCTAAATATACCACTTGTTATATTTCTCTCAAGTTTATTTTTTATGTTTTCTATCCTTCTTTCAATATTGCAATTTTATCGTATCACTCACTCTTCCCCTAAGGTCACTAAATATAAAACAAAGAGCCAAACTTTGAGGTTCTGAGAGTGTTCTGTTTGGATAACTGGTTAGCCAATATGACCCAAATAGATTGGTGGGTTTCAATCAACAAATGGATGGGCAAGTCTGACATTAAACCAATGGCCCACAGGGGTTAAAATAATGAGAAAAGGATTTTTTTATATTTTTCCTATTTTAAGTTAAGTCCATAGTGGCAAGAAGATTAAACAAGTGGAAGGAATGCTGGTCTCTAGGTACAGGCCAGCCCTAATTTTTTCCTCCATGGCAATGTCATCCAATCAAAAGAAGATAATTTGTTAAACATCTGTGGGATACAAACTGGCACATTTTCAGAATTACACGCACGACTGGTAATTCTATTCACAAAATGAAGAGAAGACAAAACTCAACAGCCAGGGCACAGCATGAAAGAAGGATTTGGGGACAATATAAATTTCTGTTCTCCTTGAGATGTTTATCGTAGTGTATTAATGAAGCTACTTGTAAATAATCCAATAAATGTCAATTACATCGTCTCAGCATGAATAATTCTCAAAATAAGATTAGACGCATTTGTGTCAATGACACGTTCAAAAACATTCTACATATTCCAGAATTAATAAATATTCTGTACGTGGTCTTCTGCCTTCAGTAGCTTGTCATATAGAAATGCTTGGTTATGTTGTTGTGTACAGATTATTGATTTTTCTGTTTTTCTCATACTGTATCTCTTATTTCTCACAATTTACACATGCAGTTTACAATCTTATTTTATTTTTAATTCATTTTTTAGTAGATGGCATTTTCAGCAAAAACTTCATAGAGAATTTACTTCACTTCTATGTGACTTAGTTATTTTAGTTAGTTGATATCCAGTAGTGCAAAAATGAAGAGAAATTAAATTATTGCTCTCAATTAAAGAGGATGCCTATTTTGCTTCCACTGCAAACTATCCGCGGTGGTCATGGCTGCGCTTGGTCAGTTGGTTTTTTCTGCATAAGAAATAATCACATTGAAGCCATGCAAAGTCATAGAGGAAAGCTTCTTTAATAATTCTTCTTAATTGAAATTAAATTCTAATATTTCTATTATATATTAGCTACACTAATAATCATATTAATTATTAGAGCTAGAACACTGATCACAAAGTGATATACAATTTTCTTTGTATTTCATTTGCTTCTCAAAGGAGAAAAAATTATTAATATCAGCATTGCAGAGGTCACATTTCACAGATGAGAGATGTAAAGATACACGGTCCAAGACCACACAGCTATAATATCTGAGCATAATGCTAAGACCCCGCAGTATCTTATTCTATTGTCCACATTTTAGGTATTTGCTTGTGTTAGGTAATTTACTTCTCATATGGTACAATTTAGTCATCCTGTGGAATAGAGTAGGTAATCATTTAATCTTTGCAAATAGAAGGGCAATAAAGAATTATCTGCCTGCATTACTATACCAACCATTACTGCACTATTCTTTTTTTGCTGTTGTTTTTGTTTTCTGTTTTTGTTTTATTTAGTACCAAAGATCAAATTCAGGATTTTTTGCTTGCCAGGCAGGTACCTGAGCTATCTCCCAGGCTCCCATTAATGTACTATTCTGAATTGCTAACTTAAAGGCCCATTATAATGCCATGACACACTGAAGACACTGACTCTAAAAGCTGTCTATGACAATTAGGCTGTGATGTGTTCTTAGAGAGGGTATGCAGGGATGGAGTCAACATTAAGTAGCTCTGTGATTCTATTTCTCCTAAAAGAAAAGAACAGATAGAGTCTTAAAGAATTTCTCCTAGCAGGAAAGAATAGATAGAGTCTGAAAGATATGGCACATTCAAGGATTTGATTTGCGATTTGAACATTTAAAGTGAATGTGCATTTGGCATTTTTCATACTAGAATTCTGGTCCCAGATAGACTGCAACAGTAGGTGGGTTTGGATGTTTATGGTGTCTGAAGTTATAAACACTGACAGAATAGCTCCCAAGTCACTCTCAAACTTAGCACTCAATACTGGGAAGTTGACATAGATTGTTTTTTCACAGTTATGTAGGGGCACTTTCCTCCAAAGATCCCCCCTCTCTCTTAAAATATATTTAGTACAGTGTTCACAGGATTTCCCCGCACAGATCAGATTCATGGTGATCCTCCTGTTTTCAGCCTCACAAGCATTGGGATGCACACCACCATGCCCAGGCTCGGTCACCTTCTTAGGGTGCCCTGAGGGCAGGACCAGCATGGCATGCCAGAAACTGAGCCCTGGTCCCGGTGCCTGCCTAACCTAACGATCTTTCAATCAGAACTACAATTTGCATTTCTTTTGCTGCCTTTATATTTCTCAGTTGTTATTTTATATCTTAAACTTTGTTTGCCATAAAGAGAATTATTGAAGCTGTTGAAGCAAAATGGAGTCTCAAAGAACCCCCAGGCTTTTCCTTGTCATGGATGGGACACTGAGATTAACACCATGACTGGTTCAGTGATGGCTCCCAGGTTACCACTGGCAAAGCATTGTACATGTATCCATTTTCTTTCTACTGAATATCAGTGGTGAACAAGGAGTTGATCTGATGTACAGAATAAAAAACCAGAGGGACAAAATGTAATTTATTTTTAGGTATCAAAATGATTCAGTCGGTGATTTCTCATTGGTTGTGAAACTCCCCACAAAACAATCTGAACGTTGTTCCTATTAGAGAACTGTTTATATTCATTTTCTCACAATGTTGTGTATAGGCAGACATGTGAAGGACTGTTTGAGCAGCTCTTCTTGAAAGAAGTGTGACTGTTTCCATTTTGACTGAGTCTGACCCTATTTCTTCATATTGAAATGTACAGAGCTGGCTAGGACTTTTCATTACCCTTTCAATTGGCCTTAAGCAGTGTGTGTTGGTCTATCTGAGGTGCTGGTGGCAATTTTTGAAGATGGCATGCATATTTTCCTGATAACCTACACCTACTGCTCTTCAACAATAAGCTGGATCAAGACAGGATGAAGAGCCAATGCTCCACGCTTCAGCTGGGATCAAGCCTTGACATAGAGGCTATGAATTCCTGGGGATTGAAAGATTACACATCAGAGCTGATGCACCAGACCCCCCAATATATTAGGTACTATCTCAATAGCATCATACAAATTACTTCCTCTGTATATCCTCTCTGAACGTGTCAGAGAGAAATGCAGGCCACCTACCTTGCCCAGCTCACAGCGCTCACCTTCTTCCCACAATTCCCTTTCTAAAGCCACTCCCCCGTCCCAAATGAATAAAACCCTGGTGCAGCCCTGGGTCACTCTCTTGGTTCCAGAAGCCATCTTCATCATTCTTCATCATGGCTGGACTTAGGGCTGCTCTCTCTCTCTCTCTCTCTCTCTCTCTCTCTCTCTCTCTCTCTCTCTCTCTCTCTCAATGTGTTTGTTTTCACCATGGCTAGCATTGGGAGTGGTAGATTGGAATTAACTTGGTGGAATTCCAATAACATATTTCTGAGATTATAAATTGGGACTTCTTGGGTCGAAACAGGAACCAGGAAGGAACTCTGACACAGACATGTATTTTTTTTGCATTTTGTTTCTACATTCTCTTGTGCACTTCCCTTATTCACTTTGACCAAAACACTGGATGGTTATATTCGGATTTCAAACACATCTCAAAATTTGTCAGGAATGTACATGGTAAATATTATTTCCTCCTCTGCCATGATCCATCAGCAGTAATTGGACAGTAAATTAATTATAAGAGGAGACTGGAAATTATTTTTCATATCTGACAATTTATGTGTTCCTCATGAGTATTTGATAACTGGGAACTGATTCTGACCTCCTGAAGGTCACAATCTGAGCCATTCGACTAAGATCTACACTCCTTGCTGCCACAGGTATAAATACAGCGAAGTATTTTTTATGCCAGATGCATTTTATCTTTGTCTGAACATGGTTTCTTTCAAAGTGGGTTTGAAAGCTTTTAGTCTTAGGCCACTATTTCATAACTGTCATGTTCCTCCACTCCTGAGAGCAGACTGCAAAGCCCAGGAGAAGATGCAGTGAGGGCTGTCTGTCTGGGCTGTCTTCAAACTGTTGGAAGAGGACAGGGAGCAAGAGTGAACTTGCAACCCCTATCGTTATATATTCGAGTGTAGAAACGTGTTGTCTGCTAATAAGGCAGATACTATATTTATCTTAATGTTTTTCAATATTCACAGATTATAATTACAAAAATAGCCCTCAGTTTCTCCAGCTGGTTGGTAGCAATGAAGAGAAGGCTAACATACAGGTCGTTGTTGCTTAATGACAAACATGGTGAAATCTTGAATAGTATCTTGAGCATTTCAATGGACTTCTGATCTTATATTTTTATCCCAAATTATATTATTAGAAAGAAAATAACAAAATATTATCCACCTGAACAGAAAAGGCTTTATTTCCTTTAAGTATCTTCTTTTGTCAATTACAACTAGATTTCCTAAGAGTTACTGACTACATTCAAGAGATAACAGACTTTGGGAGAAATAAGAAGTAACTCCTCCCAACTGGTCATTAATTCTTGAAAACTGCCTATTTTGATCATTACTACTTCATTATCCTATAAACTCGTTAACTCTGTGCAAAATAAGATCCTAACCTCCTGGAATGCCAGAAAATTATGGCGTTGCTAAAAATTGTACACAAACTTAATTGATCTATACCTATGTTAAATCAACCCATACTGGTGGTTTCTTGAATCTACTAACAAATGCCTATTCAATATTAATATTCAATATAAGTTCTCCAGTGGTGATCCCAATATTCCAAAAAATAGTCATTACTTATATATGTGCAAAATATAACCAAGTTAGAATAAGAACTAAACCTTCATTCATTTCAGAAGCAGACAGGGAATATGAACATTTGGAAAAAGTAACATTATTAGTAGAAATTATAAAAGGAATTGATTAATCCTTTCTTTATTGGCTGTATATATGCACCTTCTCAAACTCATCTGTTAAATCCCTGATCCTCACTATGAGGTTACCTGGGGGTTAACTTTGGGGAGGCAATTAGATAACGGAAGTGGAGCAATCTGGAATGGTGCTTTGCTTTTCTCTGGAGAGAGGCAAGAGAGAGTGGAGCTCTTTTCTGCCATGTAGGGAATGAGTAAGAGACCGCTGTCTGCAAATTAGAAAGAGTGTCTTTATCTGACAGTGTACTAATTTTGTGTGAGCACTTATTTTGGACGTCTTAACTTCTGATACTGTGAGAAACGTGTGTGTTTTTAAGCCACTTGGACTGTGCCATCTTCTTATTGCGTCCCAAAATGAGTGGCACAACTGGTAGTTCGTGTTTGTACATGTTTCTTCACTAAAAGTAATATTCTTTTAAAATTTTCTATATGAGTATACATATGATTCTCTGTTCAAACAAGAATAAAATGTTCAATAAAATTACTACTTTCCTACACTCAACTGTGATGAATGCATTTATATTATTAGTACCACTTAGAATTTGTTTAAGGTGAAAAATATCAGTCTTTGCCCTTGATCCAAGAACTCAGTCTGAGAGGAGTAAATCAATTAGATACAACAATTTATCAGTTGTATCTACTTGATTCCTGACTTAACAAAATGCACACTTATCCATATCTCCCCGTATTACTCTCACTCCTCCTTTGCCAAAGATGTCTGTGATATAAAGACTGAAAAGTTACTACTGAAATACAAATGCTACTTTTGTGAGAGTAATACATTAGACCAAACATTGGGAAAAATTATAAAATTATTAGATTTTATGTCAAATTAATTTTTATTTAAAATAATAAGCATTTTATTATGCTTTTTAATTGTGTGTTTAATAAAGTCTTTTTCAATCTGTTTAATTGTACCTTTAATAATGTAACACTGAGTACAGTGCAATTTAGGATTGGTTTTATTTTTATTTTATGTGCTAACTTGATACAATTAAAAGTAGACTCTCTTCTTTTTTATACTTTTTATTCATTTCAGTATGAAAAACATACAATAGCAATGAGACAGTTTAAAACAGGTTAATAAGATATGTACAATAATTAATACATTGCATACTGTTATCTTCATAGTAGTTATTCAGAGGACAAGATGTAGACATGATATTCTGTCTAAACAATATTAGTACAAACTTTTATTTTCAGTGAACTAAAAGAAAGTAGTTGTATATCTATCCTAACTGTCTCACGTATGCATATATTTTTTTTCATTCTCCCCTTTTCATAACAAAACTGTCCTTTATTTACACTCTGTTACAGGGTAATAATGTTATTAAGCTTCTCTTCTGGATGATTAGCAACTAAACTTTGCAGACCAAAAATTATATAACTAGAGGTGCTACGAGGAAGACAATATTTTGGCCTTAGCCCTTCAAGGTCAGTGAGGACTCAGGACGTAAGAGAACCTGTACTATAACATCCTATAACTCAGTGTTGCTCCAAATTTTCTGATCAAGAAGATTATGAAGCCACAGAAGAAAGGGATTGACCATGCACAGTGTACCTAGAGTCACCTAGAGAGAAAAAATTCTCTCAAGCTTTCACAGAGAGCAAATTGGTCAAGCAATGGTAGTGACTCATTGAGATGGCTGACACTGATGAAAGATCTGTAAGGTACTGTACAAGGTTCCAGCACAAATCCTAAGAGAATTTGACTGACCTTGTCAGATACAAAAGTTACGTATTTTATTATATAGGCCTTGCTTTATCTTTGTCTTAACCGTCCAGCAGAAAAGCATAACCAAGAGGTATAAAAAGTAATGCCATCTTAATATGCTGAGATGTAAAATGCTCAAGTCAACGACCTCTGAAAATTGCCCGCTCTGCTGGTAACCCACTACAACTATGGACTATTTGACTACATTGTATTATTTTGCTGAATTCAAGTACCTATAATGTTTAGACTGGTTTCAAGTATGAAAATGTCCTTTAAACACTTCTCCAAATATTGCTTCTCTAACTGCAGTGGAACACACATCTCTGAAAAAACAAAACAAAAAAGGAATATATTGGGAGCCATGAAACTAGGAAATCAATGTACCACTGATCCTTATATTTTATACTTTGAATGTAGCTGCATGTAAAATCCAAAATTCTACAACTTACATCCCTGAATTCTTAGTACCAATTATTCACCTTGTCTATCTAGATGTAGATTTTCCAAAAATAAAATAAAATAAAATAAAAGTCAAAAATTGTTTAAGTTTCAAAGAGCCCCAAAGATGGAAGGCTATTTCATCAACAAAGAAGGAAAGGCTCAGTAACAACGAAGAGCACCCAAGGATGATTGTAGGATGAGAAAAGTTGGTGTGAAGGCTGGGCAGGACACCTCTCTGAGGAAGTTTTCTAGGCTTCTATTTCTGTTTTATCCTTCAGCCAGAAAGTGCTGGAGACCTGTGAGGCAGTAAAATTCTTCTTTGCAATCTCAGTCTGTGTCAGGTTTATATAAGGTGACTTCATGGGGGCAAAGAACAGAGCATTAGTTATTAGAGACTGAGTGTTAGCGAGAAGGAAGGAATGAGGAAAGTTGGACCTTAAGGGATAAGCTACAGTGAGACAGGAGAAAGCACTTGGGTGTGGCAGTGCATAGCAAGTGAGCAATGGCCATGAGAATGTGCTATTTATTCAAAAAGCTAAAAGAGAATTTCAAATTTTCATCAATAAGAAATGATGATTAGAAAGAAAAATATGACTTAAACATCACACAAAGTATACACCTATCATGACATCACTTGGTATTGGTTAAATATATACAATATTTTGATTTTATGTTTGACTTTAAAATAAATTGAATGAAAAGTGAATAAAACTATTCTTTGTACTGAACTATTGAGGAAAACAGAAAAACCACAAGTATAAAGGAAAAGGATTTTTAAAGAATACATAAAACACAAAGGCATGATGGTAGCTGATGAGTATGCACTCAAGTAGAAACAGAGAACATTGGAAACGAGACAAAGGAATTATTTAAACTTTTCTGACTTAAATCCAAACAAAAAAATTCAAACCCAATATCAGTGTTTAGATCCAGAACTCTTAAGTATTTTACTGTTATCAAAAAGTGTGCTGAAAGAAATCCATAGCATTTAAACTGCAAAAAAAATATAGAAATAGTTGGTTTTGTATTAATTTTTCCATACATCTCCTTTCTAAAGAACCTACACCATTCCCATGAACCCTTAATACATATAACTGCAATCGTATTTTGGAAGTTTCATAATCTGCACTCATATGGTTGAAAGAATCATTCAAATCAAAAGCTGGAACAGTAAATGACAGCATTTTCTTCAAGATAACTGTAAAGGAACCTTTTTTTTTTTTTTTTTTTTTACAAAGAGAAGCTCAAAAAACCCTGTTACTTCAAAGCTTCCTTATTTCAAATATTTTGACATTGATGTATCCAAATTTTGGGGAGGTCACAACACTTTATAGATCATATATAGAATGTAGTGCAGATGTTACAGGAATCTTCCGCTGAAAACCAGGGCAGAACTCTGATCCTTAGTCCTGTGTTGTTCCCTGCCCCTTAGCTATGGCTATGAAGAGTAAGAGACAGTCATTATCTTTTGTTCTCTTGGTGGAAGGAAACGTAAGGTACCTTACCTATGTGGCACCTCCTTATATCATGTTTTCTTCTCTAATTTTACTACCTTTTAAAAATTATTAGATCCTAGTGGAAGGAAAATGTTCAAAAGTGACCTTCACATTGGTTTGTGGTCGTTTTGTGTCACTTTAATAAGTTTGTCATGTCTGTTCTGTATGGAAAATCCTACATTACTAGTAGGAACTTTTGCACACCTGTGTTACAGTGAAAAAATATTAATACATTGCAATAAACAAAAAAGGAAAGATTAATGGGTATTCTACCTATACTTAGGTGTGGGTTATCTGAACCTTTCATTGTCTTTGAAATATTTCACAATTTATTAAGTTATAGAAGATTTACACTAATGCAAACAGTTCTTGAGGGGCATGCAAATTAATCCTGTGGAATGCACTGATTTTTTGTTGTTCTGTAAATAGACTTATTTTGCATATAGTTGTGTTATGGTTTATGTCTAGTTGTCCCCCCAAAGCCTCATGGAGTCATTGGGCGGAGACTTCTAGAGTTTGAGACTTGATCAGTGATCCCTGGGATTATGGGTTTTAGTACTGGTGGGATTATGGGTGGAAGTACTTCTGGGATTATGGGTGTAGCCTAGGGCGGGAGCTAAGGCGGAGAGCCTGCATGTAATATAAAGAGAGACAGAGAGACAGATTCAGGCTGTTGCTGTTGCTTTGCTGCTGCTCTGATTGATTGGCTGCCTCTGCCGCCATTTTGTTGCTGTTCCGCCGCCATGAACTGGATGCTCTCTGCTCTGTTCCACTCAGCCTTGGGCCAACCAAAAATGGACTGAAACCCCCACGAACTGTGAGCTAAATAAACCTTTCCTTCCTTCATTTTGAGTGTCGGGTATTTGTCCCAGCAACGAGCAAAAAGTAACTAAGACAAGTTGTAAATTCATTTTAGCATTCCTTATTTGCATACATGTATGTATGATCTTCTGGGTTTTCATTGAATTAATTCAACATTTCACTGATTATCTTATTAACTAGTAAGCTAAACAAAACCTTTGACATGTGTTCATAGTTTACCAGTATGAGTGTCACAGTTATATTTTTAAAAAAGGCCCTTAACACTCCATTCACTAAGTCAGTTAGCACAAAAATCATAGGGTTAAGTACTGAAATCACAAATGAATTTGACAAATTCTACCTGGTGGTAGAGACTGCGGAATGCATATAAGTGAACGGCACTAATGCTAAAGGAAGACAGGATGTTAGAAAATAAAGGAACCTAAAAGTGAATGATGTTACTTCCTAATTATATAGTTGCCCTTTTGGATGTTGTGACTGTTGCTGTTGATGTGTCAGCCTGGATGGGGAATTGGCTTAATAGATTACCATGGGTAAATTGGTAGATTACCTAGCTGTGAAGGGCTAGGTCATGGCGGCACGGCCTTGAGGCTGGTTATGGTGCCTGTCTGCCCATCTCCACCATGGTTTCCTGCTGTTTATCAGCCTTCAACTAACCAACCATGCCCCATGCTACCTTTCTACCATGATGGTCCTGCCTCGAGCCACTTGACTATGGACTGATTCACTCCAAACTGTCCTTCCTTTAAATTGTGAGTGTGATGAAATGTGCATAGCAACGGGAATGCTGAATAATACATATGTCCTATAAACTGCTCTCCACAACATAAATATTAAAATAACCTGAAATCAAGATATTTATTGTTCAGTTCATCTAACTGTGTAATGATTGCTCCGTTTACACTCAAAGGTTTAAATATCTAATTTCACAACTCTTAGTTATCAGAATTTTGTCATGCATCAATGTTATTTTCATTTCCAAAGAATTGTGACAGAAAGAGTGCTGGGAAGGAAGAGGAAGAAGATGGACTATTATTTTTTTTTTCTCTCCCAAGAGCACATTACAGAACCTGACATCATTTGTAGCATTCTGGCAACAACCACTCTACATATCTATGGTAAGTCCTTTAACACTCACAGAGTTTATACATGCAGTGACTCTAGCCTTTAAACAAAGTATTTTTGCTAGACTGCTATTATTCTGTGCCTATCCCTCTGTGTCTAGGCTCTGTGATCCCTAATAGCAGAGGAAATGCCATTCTTTTTATAACTCATACAAGATCAAACATAAAGGGTGATCATGAATGTCTTACTGGTAGGCAAAGTAGTGGTATCAGTACAAGCTCAGCAGTGCTGGCTTCATAAGAGCATTATATTTTTTGTATCTTAGAAGTAAGAAAGATTGAATTTTGAACCCAGCCTGACACTTTTCAGCTGTGTGCTCAAGTGTTACTTCTGTAAGCAGTATATGTGTCAGAGGGATGCTTAGAAGACTAAATGAAATATCCTACAGTCCAATGTAATTCTGTGTATGAAATGGTGGGAAACATAGGACCTGATCATTAACAAAGAGATTATGATTGTTTCTATTTACCTCTTTATTCATTACATGTCAAATGTCATTCTTGATTACTATGAAATTATTATTATCATTATTATGATTATTGCTAAAAATCTGTGAACACTCTGAAACTGTTTTTGCAGAGACTGTGGTGAACAGTTTATTTTAACACTAAAACTAAGAATGGAGTTCTAAATGTTCAGAAATGTCCAAGGGCCTGAACAGTTGGACTGAACAGTGGGATGGAGGAGAGATTAGCACTGCTATATAACAAGAGACTGAGGACTAACAAGTGACAAAGAGACTACAGTGGGAGAGGGTAAAAGAAAACATGATTGACATCTACTTAATCACAAATAGTACAGATACGGCAAACATGAATTTGTTCATTAAATCCTGAATTATTAGGATGAGGGGCACCTTTTGACATACAGCCAAGGTAATTTCAAAATGAATAAAGAAAATCCAACTTCAAATAGCAGCTAGAGAAGCTATTAAGCATGTTATGCTGAGATGTAGAGAGGGAGGAAACAGGAGTAGAACAACAGGAGTGGGGCCCAATTTATATGAGAAGAGTCTACAGATGACTTTCACAAGTCAGTGAGGAGGAGTTTCAAAGACAACTATAACCTTTCAAAATTTTACTAAGATATTTCAACACAAGTTTTTGACTATTGAGGGTAAAGAATTACTACCCAACATAAGCATATTACCTTTTGAGGCTGAATTCCTTCTTAAAATTAATATTCAAAATTCCCAATGAGCCAAATTTCAATCTATTAGTAGAACATCCCTAAAAATAAATGTATGCAAATTTATGGATTCTATTTGTATAGCTGTACCATAACACAATTAACAAAACAGTTGTTTTTTTTTTTTTTTGTCTTTTGGAAACAGGGTCTCACTGTACAGTTCAGGCTGGCCTTGAGCTCAGTTTTGTAGCCCAGGCTGATCTCGAACTCTCACTGATCCTCCTGCCTCAGCCTGCGGAGTGCTGGGATTGTAGGTGTGTGCCACCATGCCCGGCTAACCAAACATCTATGAAATAATAAGTACACTGATTGCAAACTGGTTCAAGGAGAGAAACAAGTAAGATCTTTTTGAGAAAATAAACAGCAAGGGGAGAGTTGGGAATTATGGCATTCTTTATTCCATATTTAAATTTGTTCACTTTCATAATGATATTACTGGATTTTAAAAGGAATATCAAGCAGAAATCCTTTTAGTATGAATTAAGAATAGATGATTAAATTATACATGTGGATTTACTTTCATTTTTATATATAAGATTAAACATGATTGAATTCTCAGCCATATGAAACATGGCCTAGACCTATTCACAAATTATTACAGAGACCTTAAGGATTTATGAAATTGCAAAGGACCAGGCACGCAGCTGTTACACTTCTGAAAACCTTGCTTCAAATAGTGCTATGTCCCGCAGAGTCTTTATGGACTAAACCATCTATCTAGCATCTTACTCAACTGTCTGCGACTCCGAGATAGGCAGAAAGCAGGCAGACTGACGAGAGGAGTGCTTCTCCAGCAAATAGGAAAAGGTTGTACGCGATCAGAGCTGTGTGCTTATTCATAGTCGTTTCCTATCTCAGAACACCAAAGCGTGCGCTGTTCTTTCTAATATGGTGTATGTGACACATTTCAAAACAAATGCATGCCATGGCCATGAGTGAAAAAGCATACCGCGGCAGAAAGTGCCCACATACATTAGTTTGCCTCCTACGCGCTTGAAATTCCTCTTTCTTACTCCAGCTGCTCCAGAAGGTGGTGATGACAGACACTTATTTATCTGTGCCACAGAAAACAAAGCACAGAGAGACACAGCTATCTTAAGATCAGCACTGCCCTCATCACTTACAGGAACTCTTTCACCACTAAGTATTTTGGAAGCAAATTTTTATATGCAAGTTCCAGAAACTATAGAATCACTGAAGTATCCTACGAGTGGATGGAAACAGAGGAAATAATTTAGTGTTCTTTATCTCTTTCTCTGTTTCACTGTTCCAGAATCTCAGGACTTCAGTTGTTAGCTGTAACTGTCACAATGTAAATGTCCCACCAAGCCTCAAGTGTTTGTAGGTGGAGCTTTTGCAAAGTGACTAACTCTAAGGAGTGCTATAGTGAATTGTGATGTTAGGAGTCCAGCCCTGGTCAGAAGTCACCCCTTGGGCACTACCCAGAAGCTGTGTGTGCCCACCTAGCTCTCCCCTTTGCCCTCTGTCCTAGCCCATATGAGTTGAGCAGTTTTCCTCTGCCCAGTCCCTGGCATCAAGCTGCTGGCTAAGAAAATTGTGAAACTTCTAAATGTGAGTGAACTAACCCATTCCTCTTTAAGTTTTGGTTGTTGGGAATTGGACCTATTAACCAGAAAAAGGATAAGATACTACTTAGTCATTTGTCTGCTTTACTCTGAGATATAAACCGGTGACTTAAGGACCATTCCCCTTCCATGAAGTATGCAATGGAATTCAAGAGTTACATAAGGTTTTGAAGGTTTAATGAGTTGACCTAGATCTGTAGTGTTTACCTAAATTAATTCCAATACATATTGGTTCTCTATATGTCAATGGAGTTGATGAAATTAATTCATTTCTGTGAGTGTTTCTAGTTCTCAGTTTCTGAGACAGTGTTACATGTTTAGCTTCACGTTCTCTGTGTTTGGAGATGTGTCTGAGTTTTCAAATGTGATGTGTTGCATATAACACTCACACAAATACACAATCATTCAGCAGTTTTCCACATTGAAATTATGCAACAATAGTAGACACTTTTTCTACTTAATATGGGAAACAGATTACTGAAACAGGCATATTTTCTGTTACAGGAGAGGAAAACTCCAGCAGGAAAATCACTTCATTGCAATAACAGAGCTGGTTTGTCGCGGTGGCTGTTTGTCTTAGTTACTTTTTACTCATTGCTGCCACAAATACCTGACACTCAAAATGAAGGAAGGAAAGGGTTATTTAGCTCACAGTTGCTGGAGGTTTCAGTTCATATTTGTCTGGCTCCAAGTCTCAATGGTATGTGGCAGAGAGCAGCAGTTCATGGTGGCAGAACAGCAACAATGGTGACGGAGGCAATGGAATAACTTGGGGAGCAGAGAGCAGCGGCACTAGTCTGTCTCTCTGTTTTCTTTTACATTATATTCAAGCTCTCTCCCTCAGCCTATCTGCCTTAGGTCACACCCATAATCCTAGAAGTGCTCAGACCCATAGTCCCATCAGTACTAAAACACATAATCGCAGTGGATCACCATGAGTCAAGTCTCAAACTCTAGAAGTCCCTGCCTCATGATTGCATGAGGCTTTGAGAGGACAACTAGACATAAACCATAACATTCCGCCCCTGGACTCCTAAGGTCTCATGCACATCCTTTTGTGCAAAAGACATTTTAGTCCATCTGGAAGAGTTGCCAAAGTCCCAATAGTTTCAGCATTGCTGAACAGTCCAACTCCCAAGTCTCCTCCAAGATCCAAGGCAAACTCTCAACTGTGAGCCCCTGTATAAAAGAAAAGTTAAACATATCCGACATTCAAAGGTACAAGATAAATGTTACCAATCCAAACGTTGCAAACAGGGTAAAACAAAACACGGTGACCAACACATGTCCAAACTCCAGGAGGGTAAACATTAAATCCCATAGTTTCAACTGGAACATCTGAAGCAGTCTGCACTGCATTGTGAGCTCCATGAAGCTCTGTCCCTAAAGCACTATTGTGGTAGTTTCCATGGCTTCCCTCTTAGGCTAGCTTTGCTCCTTCTTTGCATGATCCACATTCCTGGCTTTTCCAAACTTCTGGGATTTCCACTGAACAGGCTTCTCACACACAGCTTTACACAATGCCCTCTCAGGGCCACACTGCCTGGTCTCCCAGGCCTTCTGAAATCTAGGTGGACGCCTTCTTAAAGGTGGCCTTTCTGCAAAGGGTGGAGACCTGCCACCTCTTGTGATACCCTCAGGCCATTCTTTTGATTCTTTGGTTCCTTCCCAGCAATGGAGATCCTTTTAGCTCCATCTTTGCAGTCCATGGCACTCCTGGTGCTTCCTTCCTGGCCAAGCTCACAATATTTTAAATCATCCTGTTTGGCTCTTTGCTCTTGATTTTCAACATAAATCAGCTAAAAGCTGCCAATAAAAACCATGCCACTGCCCCAATAGTTGGCTGCTTTGAAATATCTCTTGAAGATTAATCAGTCTGCCATGCTTAATCTCAGTCTTAGGCAAAGTCTCTGGCACAAACAAAATTCCGACAGACTTTCAGCCAATCCATAGCACAAATCATCTGGAGTCCAACAACCAATGCTGTCCTGAACAGAAACCTCCTCAACCTGGTCTTTATAGGCAGGCCTTCTGTCAGTCTTCTAGTCTGAGTTCTGACCAGCATCTCCTCTACTTAACAGCCGAAGCTTTTCCAGCTCTTCCCAACTAGACGACCCCTCCAAATATTTCCTGTTTCTGCTCATAAGCCATTCTTTACACCCAGGCTTCAAGCCAGTTTTCTGGTAATGAGTTCTGACCAGAATCTCCCAAATAGAACAGCCTGAACTGTTCCACTGCTTTGTCTGTAGCAGACATCTCTGAATGTTTCCTATCTCTTCCCATAAGTCATTCCCAAATGCTTGTAATCCACATGGTCAGGTTAGTCACAGCAACAACTCCACTTCTCTGGTACCAAATTCTGTCCTAGTTACTTTTTACTCATTGCTGGGACAAATACCTGACACTCAAAATGAAGGAAAGAAAGGTTTATTTAGCTCACAGTTACTGGAGGTTTCAGTTCATATTTGGCTGGCTCCAAGGCTGAGTGGCATATGGCAGAGAGCAACAGTTCATGGTGGCAGAACAGCAACAAGGGCAACAGAGGCAATGGAATAACTTGGGGAGCAGAGTGCAACAGCACTAGTCTGTCTCTCTGTTTTCTTTTACATTATATTCAAGCTCTCTCCCTCAGCCTATCCGCCTTAGGTCACACCCATAATCCTAGAAGTGCTCAGACCCATAGTCCCATCAGTACTAAAACACATAATCACAGTGGATCACCATGAGTCAAGTCTCAAACTCTAGAAGTCCCTGCCTCATGGTTGGATGAGGCTTTGGTGGGATAACTGGACATAAACCATAACACTGATGAAAGCAGATGTCTCAGATTCCCAAAGTTACTGCTATCTTTCCTTTGTCACACTGCTGTCACTTGTTGCCACCTCAAATTTATGCAGACAGATCATTTGATATTGAATCCCTACATTTGTCTTTCACTTGTTCATTCCACAACTGACTCTTTGAATGCGCTTCACTGTCATCCCTTAAAATAAAGAAATAAAGGTGGCAAGATTGTCTTTCCAATAACAGTGTTTTGTTTGTAAATAAAAATGCAAGTGCTAGCAGACTTCTAGAGACAATATAAGAAAAGGCAGGGCCACACAAGATAAGTTAGGGACTAAAGTGCCTCCTTAGGCAAGAACAGGGAGGAGGGTTTGATTCTCCCCACCACATGCCACAGGCCATGGGTGTACTGAGCTGGCCCCTGAGACCCGGTGTGGTAGGACCCGCCTGTAATCCCAGCACCAGAGAGGCTGCAAACAGGAGGATCGCTGTGATACTGAGCTGCCTAGTGAGACCTGGTACCAAACACATACATAGAAAATAAATAAATAAATAAATAAATAAAGGAAAGAAAAGACAGAAGTTTTCCAGTGTCACAGGATTTACTGACCACTGTACTATACACAGACTGGGAGGAGTCATCATTTAGGATTCTCTGAGATCCCAGGTGTAAATTCCTCTCACAGGGCCACATCAGACTACAAAGGCAGCCACTGATCCAGCTCTGGGAGGCGC
Organism: Myocastor coypus; assembly: GCA_004027025.1. Classification (NCBI taxonomy): domain Eukaryota; kingdom Metazoa; phylum Chordata; class Mammalia; order Rodentia; family Myocastoridae; genus Myocastor; species Myocastor coypus. The sequence continues at coordinate 88,687 of PVJA010000796.1, read as the reverse complement.
CGCAGGTGCCTCCCCTCATCCCTGGGAGCCAGCACCAGTCACTACTGCATTCCTGATGAGGGGAAGGCTAGCGGAGCTGGATCTGGCCTTGCCAAGTTTTTCTTATTCTTTCAACTACATTCTGTAATGACTTGAATTAGCTAAGAACTGTAACATAAATGAAATATTTTGAGATGTTATTTTCATTATTGATTTCTCTTTCTTTTATCTTTTCTCTCCCCCCTCCCCTCTTTCTTTCATATTTGATAGAGCTCTGATTCCTAGTGATCCCCCTATTTTCAGCCTTCCCAGTTCTGGGATTACAGGTATGTGCCACCATGCTGGGTCTCAGTGGCCATCTCAGCACACCATGAGCAGGACTAGCATGGCACCAGGGACAGAATCTCTGTCCATGCTCTTACATAAAAAGAGGCTTAGTCCACTGAGCTATCTTGCCAGTCCTTTCATTTTACATTTTTATAGTTACTTTTTAGACTTCAAAGTGGTTTTACTTCACATGAGTATAATATGAATGTGGGTACTAGTATTCTATATTAGCGCATCTGGTAAATAGCACTTAAAGTATGTTCTTTTTATTTTTATTTTTTAATTTCAAAGAGAAAGGAAGATCAACATAACAGTAAAACCAAGTTTCAAAATAGGTTACTAGGACAATTATAATAGTTGATATATTGGGTACTGTCTTCCTAGTGATTGATTACTCAGAGTACATGATAGAGGCATGATATCTTATTCAAACAACTTAGTATAAAACTTTCTTTTCAGTGAACTAAGAAACAGTAGCTGTGTATTCATCTTAATTGTCTTGTGTGCACATAAACAAAATGTGCTTCATAGAATGTCAGGAAAGAAAGAAGACACAAAGAGCTGGTCAAATAGCTCAGCAGATTAAAGTGCCTGCCAGTAGGCACAGGGGTCAAGGGTTGGATCCTCAGGCCTACCATGCCAGCCATGCTGGCCCTGCCGCCCTGGGCACGTTGAGACAGCAATTGAGACTGGACGTGATGGCACACACCTGTAATTTCAGCTCTTGGGAGGCTGTAAACAGGGGGATCACTAGGAGTCTGATCTGTAGTAAGACCCTGAACACCTTATAGACCCTTTCCTAAAATACAAAAGCTAAAAAAGAAAAACAAAGGAAAAGAAAAGAGCAGAGAAGACATGAGAAGCAGAAATGAAAAAGGGGTGTTATGGTATGTATGTAGTTGTCTCCCTAAAGCCTCATGTAAATCATGGGTCTGTCAAGCGCTAGGCTTGAGGGGTGGGGCCAAATGACCAGAATGGAACTTGAGAGGCGTGGCCAAGAGAGGAGCCCTTAAACTGAGAGCATGCGCTGTCAGAAGTTCTTCCCTCGGCCGGGCATGGTGGTGCACGCCTGTAATCCCAGTACTCAGGAGGCTGAGGCAGGAGGATCGGTGCGAGTTTGAGAGTTCGAGACCAGTCTGAGCTACAAAAGTGAGCTCAAGGCCAGCCTCAACTGCATAACAAGACTCTGTCTCAAAAAGACAAAAAAAAAAAAAAAGAAGTTCTTCCCTCCCCAAACCCAGGCGGTGGTCTCTTGGAGGTATGGAGCAAATCATCCTGGATACGGCAGTGCCCCAGCCTCTCCTCCAGAACCTATAAAGCAACAGCAGGGTCTTGAAACCTCCAGTCACTGTGAGCTAAATAAACTTCTCCTGCCCTCAGCTTGTGTGTCAGGAATAAAAGAAGAGCAACTAAGACAAAGGTTTACAAAGAATACAACTGAAGTTTCTGGGAAGAAAATACCACAAGGACAGTGGAACAAGAAGAGCTGTAACTGTAAAAATATTTCCTCTCCATTATTGGAGTTTTTCTCAACTAAGAGCTCCTACATTTTCTTCTTATCTTCATGACTTTGTTGTCAAGCATTGAAATCAACTAACACTTTATTTTGCGCAGTTCACTTTGAAAGTAAAGCAATTACGTACGTAGGGTAATTGTCTCACAGGGTGATTAGATACTATATTATGAAAAGAATGCTGTCAGACATAAGTGAATTTCATTCTTATAGCCAACAACTAGGAAGAAATGACTTTCAGTATTTCCTTGATATTTACCCACAACTGTGACTGTTGTTTACTAGGTCCATGAGTTTTCTGCAGCAATTTTGATGAATAGCATCTTCTATGGCCATACCTGAAATCTAATTCAAATATAAAAGGACAACTCTAGCTCCTCTGAAAACATGGCAAGTCTCTCTCCAAACTCATGCCAGGCATGTTCAATAAAGAGATATAACCAGGGGTATAGCTTAGCAGCATAGAGCCTGCCTGGAAAGTGCAAGGAACTGAATTTTAGTCCCAGTTGAAAATAAAGAGGAATATAGAAACCATAAAAGAAATATTGAAGTGAAATTTGTTTGAAAGAACTTGGCTAACAGTATGCCATTCATGAAAATGTAAGTTCTCTTATTCAATATTAAAAATTTTTGTAGACTATGGGCATTATATGTCGGATTTCTTCAGAATTAAGATTCTGTAGCAGCTCTGGAGAAGATAATAGATAACCACACGTTCTTTTGACAAACTTTCTAAAAGACTCCGTTTTGTGAGTCAAAATGGCTAAGGTGCTGAGTCAGCTGCTTTCATTGAGATAGCATTGGTTCTATTTGAGTGAGTTGGTTTTGAGAGTCTTGTTACATATTTGGGGATTGCTGTGTGCTTATCTATAGCCCAACCTGGCCTGGAACGCCCATAAATCCTTCAGCCTCTGCCTCTCAAGTGCTGGGATTACAGACATGCACTACCACACTTCACCTGCTAATGATTCCTCTCTTGACTTCTTAAACTATTTTTGCATAAATCTTCAAAAACATACGCACTTTTTGCTCATACCAGAGCCACTATTTCCATGGCTTTCGTATCCATAACCTGTTCTGTTGGAAGCTGGCTGCTAAATCTTATTATAATTCCAACAAACAAAACAAAAACCTTCAAGGCTGGTGAATAATTATCAGTTGAGGACAGATGGAAATGTATCGTTTTGGATTTGTTATTTAATACTTGTGCATTGAATTTTTCAGCCAGAAAAAAAGCTATGATGAGTTATGTAACTAACTTCACTGTCACTGGATTATTCAAAGTCATAATCTACTTGACAGACATGATTATAAAAAGATACTGGTTTATCATAGGTCAAGATTTTTTTTGAAATTATATCATTTAAAACTATGTCAAAATTTATGAGGATACAGTTTCAGAGTGAATTCATCCTACTTCCGCAAAACAATAATATATGCTTAAGTTTTATATATTTATTGAATTAATAAAATTTTTATTCATTTTTACTTACACACCATAACAAAGTGACCCTATCCTTTACTTAGTTACCATTACTCAAGACTACCCTTAAGCTCTTTATCCTTTAAAAGTTCAGTTGCCTCCCCAGCATCTCTTCCCATACCCTACTCCTCCTTATTTTATTTTTCTGTAAAATGCTTCCCCGCAAATAATATTCATCTCTATAATTGAAGTAATAAAAATTGCAAAGAAGAATTACAGTATTTAAGACACTAATCACATGGGCTTTGTGCAAAATTCACCACTGGGGAGTAGTTACCCAGAATTACTAAAAAATCCTAAGAGAACCTATGTTCGTGACCATTAAGCATATGGCCAGCAAGAGGTGTTTTATATAAGTGAAGGAACTGCAGTGCCAGATTTTCACAGAAACTTTGCTTTCCCATTTCAGTTCAGAGCACAAACCCAATAGGGCTTCTTCTATTACGTGATCGTATTAGGAATACCACTGGGATGTGTGCTAGAGGCTCTCTTGCAAAGAATCAGCAACAGGGCAGATGAGTGGGAGTCCTCATCACAGTCTGTGCTCTTTTAAGCACTCATTGACTCAGAAAATGTTAAGCCTGTGGGAGAAATGTTGATGAAACTTGGTTCACTTCTCCACTCATTAACTCACTATGCATTCAGTGGACATTTATTGGGCATCACTTACATGTCAGGGTGAGTCCCAAGCAAGAGGTGGAACAGAAGTGAACAGCTGAACAGCTGAACAGCTATAGTAGTCTCAGTCCCTGATACAGGAAGTAAAGGAGCCCCTCTGTCCTCAGCCACATCAGCACTGTTCAGAGCATGTTCTCTTAAAGTGGGAGTTTCTGTGAATAGAGATATTGCTTGAATGGAGCGCAGAAGGAAAGGAGGCTATTTCTGGACTGTCTGGTTAGAATCAATGTAAAAGGAAGAAAAACTGATATGATTCTACACTGCAGTATCCAAGGCTCTTGTAGAAACGTTTGAACTGAAGTTCCCGCATCACAATAGAATTTTCTTTCACGGTGTATCTCAAACTATTGAACTTCCAGACTGAAATTCATACATATATATGTGTGTATATATATATATATATATATATATATATATATATATATATATATATATATATATATATATATATATATATATATACACACATATATATGTATGTAGTGGTTGATACAATGTGTCAACTTGGCTGAATGACTCAGCAGCCCGGTTCCCTGTTGGTGGGAGCCCCACTCTGGGGTACAATTGGTTTTTCCCTGGAGTATCACCAGGGCCTGCTTAGGATATGATTGGATTTCTCCCTAGAACGGGATCAAGGGCCCGTCCTGGGGTATGATTGGTTCCACCCTAGGGCGCAATGAGTCCACGTCAGAATGAGTGAGCACAAAAAGACTTTTTGAAGGACTGAAGAAGGAGTCATCATTTCACTTCGTCGGAGAAGCTTCTGTCTTCGCATTTAGACTGGACTTTATCGTCTGGCTTGCAGCGCAGACTCTTTGGCCTCCAGCTTAGATCTCTCGCCATCCGCTGCAGACTCTTCAGCCTCCATCTACAGACACTGCAGTCTTCCATTATGGACCCATCAGCTAACAGAGACTTACACAGAGTGCTGCAGTGAAGTCCAGGCCTCAGCATTGAATTCTTCAGTCCGGAGCATGGAGACGCCCTGTGCGCGTTTCCTCATCTGATTCTGTGGCTATTGTAAGCCAATCTTACAATTTCTTATAGATTATATATTTGGTGTTAATATCCATTCCTCATATTATATCTATTCTGTTCCTCTACGTAAAACCCTGACCAATACAACATATATATGAATATATATATATATATATATATATATATATATATCCTAAGGAATAAGTTATATAGTTTCTTCTCACAATTTTCCTTATCTATCAACTTATACATTTTTTAAGATTTTAACTGGATGTGAAATATTGTGTAATTTAAAACTTGAAGCTAATTTTGAAGAAATGTTGATCTTCTAGTCAACCTTCACAATACAGCTACCCGATTATATTTATATGGAAGGAAAATGCAAAGTAGGTTAAGCAAGTCATATTTATAATGCTAACCTTTAAATGAATATATTTCAATTGAAGAGAAACAGGGATGTGACTATAATTTAACATTCACCTAGAGTACATGTAGCTCTGGGCACAATCACAGACACTTAAGAAATCAGTAAAACTTAACATGTAAGTACCCTTTCCAAGTATTTGGAACCATGCATGGACACTTGTTCTATGGGGATTGTAAAGAAGTATAAAATGTTGAAAGGCAAAGCATCCTGTAATTTTGAAACCAATTTAAAAATAGAAATGCAATTTATTTTGGTGTCACCTGAAATTCATAAATTAATTTATAAGAACTGCCATATTTTGTAAATGTTATTTTTTATTTACTTAGAATCCCATGTTTTCTTAAAATCAAGCATTTTTCCTCTTAACCTGTTGATTTTATTTTTTCTCTTTTATTACATAAAGTAGGACCTATGTAAGGATTGAAATGGATTGGGAGGAATGAGTATCTATCTTCTTCCTCTTCATACAGAAAAAGAGTGTTTCACAGTTAGAAATTATGTAACCTAAACCCCTGAGAGCCTGTTGCAGGGGGATCATAGATTCATGCTCAACCAGGACCCTCAGTGACTTAGACCTATTTCAGAATTGAAAACAATATTTCATTTTTTTAAGAGAATTCTATTTAGATTTTAGCATTTGAAGAGATGTCACAAATACAATACTGACTCTGGGAAAGTTCTTTTCTTGCATAGATTATCATGTAGGTTTTCCTTTTTATTCTTTTTATAGGGTGAATTATATTGATTTTGCACATTAAAACAACCTACTACAACCAGTGTTGAAATCAGTTTAGTATTATTTTGTATTCATTTTAAATATGGATGGATTTAATGCATGGATATACTGTTAGTGGCTTTCTCAACAATGTTTATAACAGATGATATAAGCTGTTTTGAGAATGAAAATCAGCTTAAACTCTCACACATTTGATAGTAGGAACACAAATCATACAAGTTCTCTGGAAACACTTGAAAATTATCATTTCTCTAAGTATTTGCTTCTGTGATCCATAAATCCAACTTCTAGACATACAACTAAGAGCAGGGCAAATTTATGTTAATGTGAGTTATGTTCAGGAAAGTATAGAGCACTTATAACAGTAGCTATTCAAAATTTAGAACAGCATAAATACATTTCAGTGATTGGACTGGTATGCAAACTGATACATGTACATAAAGGCATACACGGTAGCCACCAAAAACTGAGGCACTGATACTGAAAACGACATGATCAAGATCCAATGAATTAACCTGGGTAAAAAAAAAAAAAGCCAAACACAGCAGGTTGCATTCTGCCAGAGTCCACTTAACATTGTAATAGAAATTATAGCATAATAGGAACAAAAGACATCATTTTTAGAGGCCAAAGTAGAAGTAAGGTGAAGATTTTAAAAGTAGTAAAAAGGAATACCTTAGGACAATTAAAATGTGAAAAATATGGATTGAATTAATGTTATACAAAGAGATGCTTCTGTTAGATTTTACTGTACATGAAAGCATAAGTTCTATTGTATTTCAATCATAGCTCAATGCACCTGACGAAACAATAAAAAAAAAAGTTTTTCTGAGTCATGTCCATAGCATCTGTGACTATATATTTTAAGAATGTCACTCAAAATTAAGCTATTGATTTACAATAAATATTAGTTGACTTTAGCAGACTTTTTGTGATCTGTTCAGCCCACCCTGGGCGCAGGGATGGCACGACATGTGGTGCCAAGGATAAAACCGCAGTCCTTGCTTGCTTTCTTGAGATTGCTTAAGCAGGTGCTTTAGACCACTGAGCTATCTTACTGGCCCCAAATATACTTTATCTGTGTATTCTTATGTTGCAGTAAATGTACTTAAATCTATTATTTTAATAATTTACATTATGTTTTAATGGAACACTCAGATATGTTTAAAGGACAGAATTCTCACAATTTGAGCTAATGAACACCCATTTGTTATTTGTGTCTAGTTGCCCTCCCAAAGCCTCACGCAGTCATGGATCAGGGACTTCTGGAGTTTGAGATTAACTCATGATCTACTAGGATTATGGGTGATCCACTGGGATTGTAGGTCTTCTGAGTATGTTACACTCAGCCTGAGGTGAAGAGCCAACATGTAACATGTGATGCAGAGAGACATATTCTCTCTCTGTTGTCATTGTTGTTCCATTGCCATGAACTGCTGCTCTCTGCCATGTACCAGTCTGCTTTGGAGCCAGCTGAGTATGGACTGAAACCTCCAGTAATTGTGAGTTTAACAGAACTTTCTTTCCATTATTTTGGGTGTTGGGTATTTGTCCCAGCACTGATAGAAAAGTAACTGATATACCACTCATTGTTTAGTTTTTCATAGTTCCTCTTAAGTACCACATACCTGAGATAGAAATAAACTTTCTTTTGACAAATATTCTTTAATGTAATGCACCTGCCTCTACAAGATGTTTGGGACAAGTCCCTGTATACAATGCTACAAAGGAAGATAAAACCACTATCCTTTTGTTGTTTATAACAAGCCCAAGATTTGAGTCACCTAACATCTAAAGCCTTTTTACAGAATCCTTGAAATTGCTTTGCTCGAATAATCAGTTTGTCTAAGATTGAAGTGAAGATTCCTGACCTGAGAAGTTTTGTGAAAAGTTCTTCTGCTTGTTTCTGCCAGAGTTGCCTAAGCTGGATTAGTTGAAATAAGCAATTATAGTGGTATTGCTGATGTATAAGGATGTCTCTATGTTAAGAATTAAATGACATCATTAGAAACTGTGTAAAATATTAGACTAGTATCCAAATATTTGCATGTTTCTTAAATTATGCCTGGTAAGTGTATTACTATTCTTTAGGAATAATTACTAGACAACTTCTAGATAAAGATTTTTGAAGAGAATTAACTGTTGTACAGGACTGGCTGTCTGCTTCCCTAAATGTCACTGAATTGATACTTATCTCTTCTGTTCTTACAAGAGGATACTGCGATTAAGTGGCTCACTTAGCACACTATCGGCATACAGTGAGTACTGCATAGATTTTAGCTACTTCTACTAACAGTAGTAATGTTGATCATAAGCCAACAGTAAGAATGGCTCAGATATCACCAAAGAGAATGATAAAAACAATAGCTATGACTGGTTTTTGGTTTTGCCTTTATGTTATTATTGACAATAAAGAGGCATAACACTGATTGCAAGACTTTAGGTTTAGGTTTACAAGAAACCAAGATGGTCTGACAAAAAACAAGGTTGGTTTTATAAAAACACCAGTTTCATCATTTCTCCTGAAAAATGTCTATTCATTTTGTGGGCAATTTTTGATTGGGTCCTTCATTGTTTAGGAGATCTTTTTATTTAAAATAATTTTGTGTTTTAGATATTAATCTTCTAACTGCATTGAAAATGGAAAATGATTTTCTAAAACTCATCCTGTAGGTTTCCTCTTCACTCTAAAGTCTTTTTCCTTTATTGTGCAGTGGGCTTACCTTTGATAGAATTGCATTGGTTGATGTGTGGCTACGATACAGCCAAAATTCTCTCTAATGCTTGAAGCTGGGTGAATACGATCCATTAAATAATTCAGGTTAGGAATAAAAAAAAGGTTTGAGCCCATCTTTTTTCCACATTAACAATAACTTCCAATCACTTCTTGAGATTCATTTTTCAGGTATTAATAGCTTCAGCATACACAGTTTGAGTCATATCCTCATTGATATTGATGTAATGTTTGTCTCTGGAGAAACACTTTGCATTTATCTTCATTTATATTTTATCATGAAAAATTATCCGTGAAAGACTCCAGGAGTGATTCAGTTATTCAATTAAAATAAATGTATTCTGATAATGAATAGAATTAAGCCTACAATACACAGTCTTAGATTTTCTTTATATTTAAGACTTTTTTCTTAATTTCCCCAAAGAGTTAATTATCCTACATATGATTCTTCTTCTCTCAGTTACACTTCTTTCAAGTTGAGTTCTAAAAGTCCTGGGAATTCGGGCTTGGCTCCCAGGGGTAGTGTTAGCTGCAGCAGGGGCGGGCACTGGTGAGCAGGGACCCTCCTCTACTTGGCATACACAACAGTAGTCAAGAGCTGGAATCTTTTACATAATGTAATCCTAGTCACAAAGTCAGAGAAAGGAGCTTCTTGACTAGAAAGAACAAAAGAAAAAAAAAAAAAAACCCTCACATTTTCTGGAAATTGAGTCTTGCAACAAGCCACAATCTTCCTTCATTAATTGCCTTTCATACTGGCAAAATTTTTTTTTTTTTACAGAATGTGATAACAAGTTCCTTGGTAACAAAGCATTCCATATTATATACGTTGCATATAAAGTAGCTCCACAGAAATGTGTGTGTACTCATTTTACATTTTGCAATTAGAGTTAAGTATAAAAACAGATAAATTGACTCAGTTTGAATTATACAGCTAGATTTTCTGAAGTTTTAAATTGGTATAAAATTATTAGTAATACAAGTTTTGTTTCTCAAGAAGTCATCTTTTAATTGTTTAGACATTATTTTCTCTATTGTGGATATAATTTGTACTGAAGTGATTCTGAAGTATTTTAGTTAGTGTTCCAAACTAAAAATATTTTAAGAAAAAAGGCTGAGAAAATTACAATAAAAACATTAAAAAGTAGAAAATGCAATGAATAATATATATATATATATATATATATATATATATATATATGTACCTATAGACACATATATCTACAGATATGTAACTAAGTATAGTATTTATTCATCTTTTTTGAATGATAAGATTCAGCTAACAAAAACAGATTTAACCACATATGCCGAAGAATACTTTCCCAATGCTGTCAGTGCCCTATTTGTATTCTTTGATAATACATAGTCACAAAAATCCTGGACACATATTTAAAAATACTTGATGGGTACTTTCAAAGTTTCCTTCATTCTTTGTCATGATCATGCAAAAACAAGTATCAAGTATGACTTTTTAAAAATTTTTGCTGGATGTTTTCATTATCAACCAACAAATGCAGATCAGACTTTGATCATGCCTCCTTTATATAGTTATGTTTATATTTTGAATTTAATTGCATGCATTATCGGACAAAAAATCTCAGTTGGTACTGAAGATGTAACACTTTTCATTTCACTATTAGTGACAGCAGCTTGGTGGACAACCAAAGCACTTGGACACATAGGAGTTGTATATAAAGAATGGACTGAAGCAAAATAATTGCAACACCCACAACATTTTTCCCTCTCCTATTGTGTTTTTTGGTTATAAATGGTTTATTAGTTCATGACATTATATCAAGATGTTTATGCCTACCTACAAAAGATTACCCAGTTAATCAATGATTATTATATCCAAAAACACCACTTCCTTGAATCACAATTTTTTCCTGTAGAGGAGATAGATAGATATAAGTGACATCATTTAATACAACTATTCAAAATACCTGCCTAGTATATATTCAGGTGAAGTTTTGCACAGTAAAAGTTATTTTACAGTTTCATTCATTATGAAATTTCTCAAGTACCAAAGATGATTTCCAAGACTTAAAAACATGCAAACTAGAAACATAGTTCCTCACCAGCTTCATTTTTATCATGTTTTCTGTTTGTTCATATTTCTAAAAAGCCTCGGAAACCATAAATACAACACAAAAACATTTCTGATGACAGGCGAGGCAATAAGAGCATATAATAAAGAAGAAGCAACGAAGGTCAATTTAAAGAAAATGATTCATTTAAAATTATAAAATATGTTTTTAAAAGTTATGTAAAAATAATTTACTTGTCTTCTATTGTAGATATATACTAGGTGTCTGGTTATAAATACTAAATTACACTTTGGTTGATTTCACAGTTGTAAGATACTGAAGGCTTTCCTAGTTATACTCTGAATTCTGCTAGCAATCTGCTTTCTTCTTGTGTTCACAGACATTTTTTTTTTTTGCTGATTAAAATAGCTTCATATTGCATACTTTATGATTTTAACACAGTTTTTGAGGAACAATGATAAATCTCAAATAAAGTCCAACGTAGCAAGCTCCTTTTATGTAGTTCTAAAGTCAAAATTATACTTTTACTGAATTTGGAACATTATTGAAATTAGAATAGTCCGTTAGTGTATTTGCTTATCATGACAATATTGATTAAAATGGGTAAAACTTAACACATAAAGACATAATAAATGAAAAGTTAATACAGTAAAATGCATTAAAAGTAATAAATTATGATTAAGAAATTTACAACAGAAGGGGCTGATTCAGCCATAGAAAACTGTTTAGCAAACACACAACTGATCCCAAGCTCCATAGAAAAATAAACACATGAATAAAACAAGAACACCAGTTGAAGATAGAAACAAGTCCACAAAAAAAGTGGAAAATCATTTTTATAATGTACTAAAAATGGAGGATCCTAAGATTGGAATTATATTTGGCATGAGGAGTGAAATATTAGTTAACACATTAAAAGTGAGAGAAATAAGAACTGAAAAGCAAAAAAGAAATCAAATGAAAGAAGACATGGAAGTAAACCAATGTAATGATACTACAAAATGTATATAGCAAATAATAATAAAAATTATTAAGACATATGCTAAAATATTTATACTGGGCTCATCTAGTTTGAATTTTATGTCATTCAAACGTTGACCTTCTCTATTCCCATCTTAAGAATGAATATTTGAGTTTGGAGAGAAAGAACGCGTCACTGCTCATGTTGGACGTTGGTGGGTTATCCTGGGGGCTCTAACTATGACTGACAGGATGCTCCGAGGACTTTGGAGGGGGGTACATGACTAACTGATGGGAACATTCCCCTTTTACATCTCTGTACCTCTGAATTCATAAGATTCAGCAGAATCCAATGGCCACCTATCCATGCTCATTACATCAAGAGAACAGCTCAACATTTTGTAAATTTAAACTCTTCTTGTAATTATCTGGTCATAAATTTCAAATTAAAGAAATCATCAGGTAAAGCTGTTCTGCTGTCGGATTTGACTAAAATCTGATCAGATTGGAAGGCCACAGTTCTTGCCAAAATCTACCCTAGGCAGCTCTAGAGGTGTGAATTTCACCAAATGTACCTATTCATTAAAAACACAATTTTTAAAATTTTCACTGTGTAATATATCAGATAAAAGAATATGGTTGAAGCAATTCACTACTCTCAGTAACCATAGACCCATCTTTAATATGCCCTTCCTGCAACTAAATATAATGAATCTAGTAAATTATATAATTTGCATTTTATGGTTTCACATTGCCAGCAAATGGAGTACTTTACATCAAAATAAAATAATTGTTCCTAAAAGAGCTCACAGGAAATGATTTATCAGAACTTTAGTTATTTTGTTTTCAGTATGTAGGAAATAGTCTAATTGGGATAGGTATTCATAATTATATTTTTAACATTGTTTTTCTTAAAATTGTGGAAATATTCCCTTTAGAGTTCAACAACATTTCGAGCATTGGTCCTTTTATTCGTACAAATAGTGGAGTTGAAAAAGGATTTGTATGCATAACAAACTGACGATAAGATTTTTTTTCACGAAATAAATATAGCTATTTTTAGGTTATTGAAAAAATGGAAGAAAAACTAATTAGTCAATAATAATTTTTGGATTATTATTTTTAAGTTTAAAATATCTTGATGGGATATTTGAGACATATAGTGTAACCCAGTTGCTTGTTGAACATGTATTTATTTTTTATATAGATGTCATTTTGGAAATTGAATGAGGTGAGAAATATTTTCATATAACTTTATATTGATTATAATCTTTTCTTCTTCACTTAATTACAGAAAAATGTCACACATATATCAAAGGAATCAATCATATTTCTTTTACAGAAATTAAGGTATGGGGATGGTGCATATTATAAATTGGCCCTCAATGAAAGATAAAAGAAACTGCCAGGGCAATTTAGGGATACATTCCCCATTTGTATACTAAACTTGACAATTACTTAAAAACAGTTTAGAAGTCTGTTTCTGTGTGTTTTATTGTGATTATGTTGATAAATAGTGGCAGGCTTTTATTAGAAAAGTCCAGAGAGACTTAGTCCCATCTTGTTGGCTGTCACACACATAACGTAGAACGAAAAAGAGGGTGCAGATTGATGACATCTAAACTCCACTCATATTTCTGCTGCTCATTAACTAATTGCACCTGATTCAGCCGCTTTAATTCATTGAATGCTGAGTCTTTTTCAACTGGTGTTTATGTAGTTTTAGCCCATTTCGGTTCATAGCATCTACTAGCTACTGTAAGCCATGGAGGCCCAAGAACTCTGCCCTGAAGCAAAATGTCACATGGGCCTGTCTTTGTCTCACAAGCAATGGGACTCCTGATAGGTTTCTCAGGTCCACTTTATCCATGGGTTCTTTAAGACAGCAGCTACTCTCAGCCATCTGCGAGTGTATCATGGGTAGCCAGTCCACCTGATTTCTTCAATCTAGAATGAATTTGTGTTTGCTTTGTTGAATATCATTCATTTTTCATAAATCAGAAATTCTACCACTATGTTAACTTAAGACAAATATTATAGAGTATATACTTTTTTATCATATATTTATATCCTTATTTATCTATGGAAGATATAAATTGTTTATCTAAAAAAAAGATGATTTTTAAATATATATATATAAACTTTTGTGATTCCAACTTAAGAGCAGAAGTTCAATGTTCCTAGCTGTGAAAATCAATTTACCTCATTCACAGGTCAATTATTTCTCCACACACATGCATTTTTTTTGTAAAAAAGATGTCATTAGCACCTCAGGATATTTATAAACTGCATTTTGATTGAACATTGTACTTAAATGACTTTGTCTGGACGATAGTATAGTTAGACTGATAATTAGGAATGTTATGAACTTTTTGAATCCTCAGCATCAATCCATATATGTGCAATTTTAGTCTTCCTCTCACTTTAAAAAAATGGGTGATGTGAAAAGCATTCAGCTAGAAAGGAGGCATCAATAATCCACTTTACTGAAGTCTTGAAAATGTCACGCATTACAGAGGTAGCTGTATTTCAAGTCCCCACAAATGCAAAAGTTTCCTCCTGCCTTTATAGTTGTAGACTTATTGATTGATTGATTGATTGATTGATTGATTGACTGATTTTTGTCTTTTTAATAAAGGTCTTGCTATGCAGTTCAGGCTGGAGTGAAATTAACTATGTAGCCCAGGCTGGTCTTGAACTCACACCAATCCTCCTGCGTCGGCCTCCCAAGTGCTGGGATTACAGGCGTGTCCCACCAACTCAGGCTCTAAATGAAATTTAAATAATTTCTCTCACTATTACTAATGAATACTGTCTAAAATAATGATTGACCTTGGGAAGTAAGAAATGCTTCTGTTATATGTGAGTTTGTGTGTGTGTGTTTGTGTGTGTATTTGTTAAGTGGTCAGATATTGCTGAAGGTCTACCATCCCTCTTAAAATAGAATATTCAATGGTTTCCATTGTGAAAGGATTAAATAAGTATAGAAAAGTGTGTTTTCAGTAATATAAAGAATATTGAAGGGAATAATTCTAAACAATGTATCATTCCTGTCTCAAGGGCATTTTTCTTCTTTATGTGAAGAAAGCAGGTCACAAAACAATCGGGTAAATTATTTAAGACATGTTATATATATATTTCTTTCATTAATACATTATGTAGTGAAGTTTTCCAGTCAAACAGACTATCAATTAAACCAAAATATATCTTATTATTATATAGATTTGAAAATGACCACATGGGTGTCATTACACAAAATAATTACATATACATTCAGATAGTTCTTGGAAAAGAATAAGACCATTTTCAAGCACAGTTCATCACATCTTAAAATATTCTTCTTTATCTCAGATTGATGAAAAATTTGCAGGTTGCCCACTGTATGCAGAACAATGTATGACTATGCAGTGATTGGAACAGATACTTGCCCTGTATTATCACAGCAATACCATGAAGAGCATGCACCATTTGTTTCTAGAAAGAAATTGGCAGCATATCCATGGTTCAGGCCTAACTTCAAAGCAACTAAAAATTAGGATTTACAGCAGGGAAAGGTTATGAGGGAGGTAGGTGATATAATTCAAGAGACATAAAGTTCAAATTTAATAGCCTCACTGTACTCTGAGTTTGTATTTTTAAATCCCTGTCTTATATATTATGGGAGTTAGAAACTTCCCACATGCATATGTTGAAGACCTGATACCCATACCTCACAGCATGATTATAACTGGAGATAGCCCTGTAAGACTATAGTAAAATATGGGTTTCCATAATTTGATAAAGCTGGTGATCCTATGAGAAGCAAACGTCAGGGTATAGATATGGAAACAAACTTATTAAGACATTGGAAAAAGTCCATCATCTACAAAACAAGGAGAAAGTTGGCAGAGTGAAATGAACTATGCTAACACTTTGATCTTGGAATTCCAGCCTTGAGAACTGTAATGAAATAAATATTTGTTGTTTAAACCATGTACTCTGGGGTATTTTTAATGACAATTCTAGCACACAGATATTCGATGTTGGACAGAATGCTGAGAATGTCTCTCAGTATATTTCACCCTTGTATAACGCCCTTTTTTTCGAATGTGGTCAGAATTTATAATGACGATGAGATACCATTTCCCAGTTTATGCTGCACTTAATGACAAAAAGATCATCCTCAATGCAATCCAAAGGGTCTTTACAGTAAAGTGTTAATCCATCAGATGGCAGAGGAGGAAGCTAGGCATGACAGGTAGGAAACTTAAGGCTGTTTGGATACACCATTGTTGGCTATGGACACAGAAGGGGCAGGTGTTGATGAAAGTATTGGCTTTTACTTGCTGAGAGTGACACAGCTGAAAGTCAGCAAGGGAATGCAAGTGACACTCCTAAAACATAAGCAACTGCATTTGCTAAGGATCTAAACTCTACTTTGAGCTCTCCTCAGAGCTCTGGAGAATAGTCCAGTGGGGTTAATACCTTGATCTCACCATTGCGTACAGCTTTAGGTAGAAAAACCTATTCGTTCCTGTCTTGTATTCAGAATAACAGATCTGTAAAGTCATAAGTGATTGATAACTTTTAGAGATTTATTGGTAGTATTTTATTATACCACAAAGGAAAATTAATGTAAAAGTCCTCTCATAATTTACACAGTGATGATTCACAATTCGTTTCTTTAATAAGAGCATATACGCATTTGTGTGTCTATATGTGTGCATTCATACAGTCTGCATGTGTGGATTTGGCTAATATTGTTTTGTCCATTTTCAGTTTGCTCATACACATATAAAGTTCATAGTTGTTCACATAAAAACATCAAAGCAGCCGGGCGTGGTGGTGCACGCCTGTAATCCCAGTATTCGGGAGGCTGAGGCAAGAGGATTGGTGACAGTTCGAGACCAGCCCGGGCTACAAAACTGAGCTCAAGGCCAGCCTGAACTGTACAGCGAGACCCTGTCTCAAAAAGACAAAAACAAAAACAAATCATATGCATTTTATAACTATTAACATATTTACAACCATACCCAGTTAAACATACCCTTTTTGATTGCCAAAATTAAAATCCTCTCTCCAGATATTGGTCTTTCATCAATTAACTGTATGTTATCATTGGTGTCTATTTCATTATTTTCAGCATTTATGCCTGGCGTTTTCATATATTTGTTACTCAGTTAAAATATGTTGTGTGAACACTCCCTATTTTTACCTATGTAGAAGATGGCATGGAGTTGTGAAAATATTGTTAAGAATGCTGACCTGGATAGATTACTGCTCAGGCATGGATGGGTGTCTTGACTTCACTGAATAAAGATTTCCCACCTGGGTTCTTTTTCTCACTTTTGAGCCTGATTTGTCTAATCTGGGAGGCACATGAAAGGACAGAGATTGTCCAATTGTAGTTTAATCATTAGTTTCTTTAAGATATGTAGCAAATGATTTTCATCTTTTTTTTTTTTTTTTCATTTAGGAGACAAAGAACAACAAATGTCATTGAAAGGCTGTCACTGATTCTTATAGTTATGTCATGTAAATTACAACATATTGCTCTATTTTCAAAACTATATATGACCATTTGTGGGAATGTACATGTACTTATGCTATCTTGGATATTTATGTGACACTGCTGCACTGAAAAACTGTACCCTGGGCCAGCGAGATAGCTCAGTGGACTAAGTGCCTGCTTTGGGAAGTGCAGGGACCAAGGTTGGATCCCATTTTCCACATGTTGTGCTGGCCCCACCTCCAGGGCATACTGAGCCAGGGACCTGAGTCTGGGTTTGGAGGTATATGCCTATCCTGTAATCCCAGTGCTAGGGAGGATGAAAACAGAAGATCACTAGGAGTCTGAGCTGCCTAGTGTGACCCTGTACCTAATACATAAATGAGAACAAAAACAAACAAATAAAAAAAAACTGTGCCGGGTACCATTCTCAAACCTGTTGTCTGGATGGAAGGACATAATCTAGTTGAATCTAATGACATAATATGTGGCTTATGATAATGATTTTTCATACCAGTAATCATCATCATTATCACCTTCATCATGACCATTGATTGTCCTATGTTACACAGAAAGCATCGCTTTTAACAAGGACAGATAATATGCACAAGTGTCTGGCACAAATTAAAACTCTCTCACAGGAGGGAACGGGATACAGAGCCCTTGAAGCAGTTATGCCTGACAACTGCTTTCAACACAATTGTCCTTCAATAAAGAGCTAGTGGTGGATTGCACAGATTCTAGTTTTCTTGAAGAAAATTCATCTACATATCTTAAGCAATCTAGACACTGAGTTGTTTAATATGGGCACATTTGGAAGAAAAATGTAACAAAATTTCCCAAGTGCCCATGTAGAGAAATAAGCACTTCTTTTATTGTCAAATTACATATTATATGTTTTACCTAATGCTCTTTTCAAAATAAAACACTTTAATATAACAGATTCTAACAACTTAATATAAGTAGTATTAGTATAAGTGCTATGGTTATTATACAGGGGCTATTTTTCTTTGGAAAAGAATGGTAAAATAATGGCTTAGGTGTAGTATCTAAGTGTCTGTTCTGCATTATAAGAAGACTACCAACTGCTCCTCTAAGTGCTTCTCTCAGACCACTATTAACAGGTTAGCCAAACTCATTTTTTAAGATTTTGAAAATATGCGTCTTTCAGTTTCTGACAAAAAATAAATTTGTAGCATATTTCCTACTGGTTTTAAGTAAGTACCATTTTTCATTTGTACAATAATAGCACTGTAGGTTTAAACTAGGCATTCTTACAGTTCAGAACCAACAGCATAGAGGTGGTCACGTAGTCCATCAGAAACTGGGTTTCATTTCACATACACTTACCAGGTGTGAGTGCCTATAACATATACTCCAGGCAGAGTTAGTATGCATCTTCAAGAGGAAATGGATTGTTTCCCAAAAAATTAAACGATGAGATAGTTTTTATTTAAATTGCTTCATTTTTCTTATAGAAAATTGAATTTAAAGAGATGTAGAGTAGGATCCTATAATTATGTCAGAGCTCCCTTAGCACAATACCATACATGGAATGCCTTCAACACAGAAACTTAATTTTTCACAATTCTGAGGACAGAACCCTGTTGCAGAGATGGTTTCTTTTCTTTCTTCCTTTTTATTTTTCTTTTCTTTTTTTCCCTCTTGGCAGAGCTTGCTTCCTCTGAGGACTCTTTCTGTGACACAAAGATGATGATCTTGCCTCCTCTTTCCGTGGCCATCTCTCAGTGTCAGTACTCCCCCAGTAAATCTTGGTATGTCTACATTTCTCCTTATAATGATGTCAATGAAACTGTATTTAAATCCAATAAAACCTGATTTCAACTTAGACAAACATCTTGTCTCCTGTATAGTTGCAGCCTGAGATGCTGGATGAGAGATTCAGCACTTAAATTTCACAAAGGCACAGTTCATGAACTGTGCTGTGGCAGGAACTGCAGGAGAAGCAGTCCTGGGTCCCATGTCAGCCTCTTCACCTGCTGTTGTGAGCCTCTTGAATAACCATTCCCTAGGCCTTATCTATCTATCTATCTATCTATCTATCTATCTATCTATCTATCTATCTATCTATCTATCTATCTATCTTTCTCTTTCTTTCTTTCTTTCTTTCTTTCTTTCTTTCTTTCTTTCTTTCTTTCTTTCTTTCTTTCTTTCTTTCCCTTCCTTCCTTCCTTCCTTCCTTCCTTTCTTCCTTCCTTCCTTCCTTTTTTTCTTTCTTTCTGCCTTCAGAAGGAAATCCTCAAGGCTGAAAGCAATGCTAAAACCTACTTTTTTCGCTGAATTGTACCACCCCAGTGAAGTCTCTCTTTTTGCGTTTGGGAGAAATTTCTGCCATGCCCTAAACTTGGGAAACTAGTGTTACAAAATTTTCAGGACAAAAAGACCTTACGCCAATTGTACTACCTGATTTTGTTCAGGTCAAATACAGCAGTTAGTAGACTGATGATAGCCAGTGCTGCTCCACAAACAGCATAGCCATATTTTGGCTTTGTTGCTTTTCTTTCAGGGTGGATGACAGAAAAATGAGGGAGGCAAAGACAGAAAGTGACCCTGCCATTAAGAAATAAGTTCCTAGAATGCAACACTCTGAAGTGCTTTGTTTAGCAACATGTGTCATTTTAGAGCTGATTCTGAATTAAACTCAAATGTAAATTCTGTACACCAACTATAAAAAATAAAAAAAAAAAAAATCCTCTAGGAAGAAGTGTACTCAGCCATGAAAGGTAAGAAGTCTTTATCCCCAAGTCGAAGTGCTAGATAACTTGTGGATAAACGATAGATTGAATACTTTCTGGGAAGACTACCGGTGCAGCTTTAAGCTTTGTCCCTGTAGAACCTTGCAAGAGCGTTTGTTTACAGTACATCATCCTTTAAGCTAAGGAGATTTTATCAGAGTTGTCTCTAGAATTCACCATTGCATTTCTCCTCCCTCATATCCTTTCAAAGTTTCATTTCCTCTCGTTTCCAATTCTGGCTGAGGGACATATGCCTTTTTGTATTTTGTGACCTATGGTCTTGGATCAGAAGACCAAGGAACACAGACTTCTTCAGTGGAAAGGTGAGACCTTGTGTCATCCCTCGGTCTGTTATGCCTCTGTGAGCTGCGGATTTTCAGTGCCATCACCAGTGCCTGCCAATTAACCTTTCTTAGAATTGCAAAAACAGGCTTTTGGAGGGCTATTAGCACATTGCTGGGTACAGTGAGGAGAAATGTCACCCTCTTCTTCCTCCCTACTGCACTGGGGAAGTGAGCCACCATAAGACAGGCCCTGCTAATTCACAATTACATTTTCCCACCATTCTAACATCATCTTTCAATTCAATGCATTAGTAGTAAGATTTTTTTTTATTATTAAAGAAGGCTCAATGCTTTTGGCCTCTCTACTGCTAAGAAGTGAAAACTCAGGGTACAGTGAGCAAAACAAAAAGAATTGGAAGAGACGTAAACTGTCCTCTTGGGTCTCATATACTTTCTCTTTAATCTGAAACATCGTTTCACACCCTCCATTTAACAAAAAGCCTAGCTCTGTCACTCTTCTATGTTAGCTCATTGCAAAGTGACCTCTAAATCACTGTTATTTAGGAACAAGAACCATACTTCCATCTTTTTTTTCTGCAATCTTTCTTCAGTGTCTTATTCTATTATATATCTTTAAAGGGCAACATCTGTTTGCTAATAATCTCCTGCCTGAGTTCCATTTTACTTTTCTGACCTGTGTCAAAGAAAGTTTAAAAGGAAATTATAAAAGGATCTCTACCTTATACCCTTAGGGGAAAGGTCAGTGTATGAATATAAAAAACTCATTAATATTCCACTATCTAAATAAAATCCCTCAACAACAGAAACATAATGGAACCAACAGTCAGTTCATTCAGAGTCATATCTAGCCTAATGACGTACAGCTATTTTCATTTCTCATAAATGCTTCTCTGCCTGTTACCCAGGAGACTTGTTATTTTCCCTGAATTGTTCACTTAGAACTGATAACTCCTAAAGCCAACGTGAAACAACCCTGGTGGGATGGCCCTTGTCGCCTTCAAATGATGCTATATTTTACAATTAGGTGGTCTGAGGGATTATTTCAGGATTTGCAACTTCCTTTACCTCAATATTTCAGACCTGGAGGGCACTTCAAATAAATGCAAACTCTGCTTTCAATAATGACCACTTTGGAGGGATACAAGAGAATGTAGACTGAATTTCCAAAATTGTACAAAGGAGATTATAACGGCTACATTTCAGGATTATAGCATCAATTAATAATATTTCCTTTACTGTACTTTTTACTCTATTATTTTTAACTGTAGACAGACTAAGCATAATATGCTGGAAGAGTTATCAGAAAAAGCACAAAAGAGGCTGAAGAGATAATTCTGTGGCACACATGCCTGACTGCCAAGTGCAATGTTGTGAGTTTGAACCCCAGTCTAGAAAAAAAAAAAAAAAAGAAGAAGAAGAAGAAAAAGAAAAAGCACAAGAAAATGCCTGGAACATACTTGTTCTAAATATGCCTAAATGATGCAGTAATACAAACTTCACAGTTAAATTCAAACTAATATGTATAATGTATCTCTTCTTAGGCATATCCTGAAGGAATGAAGCAAATACAAAGTTAGGTGTTGAGGAAGCACAAGAGAAAACCCTACCCAGAGGGGAGCTCCTCCAGATAAGATGTTTTTCTAGTACTCTGGATGCAAGGAAGTCAGGCACAATTTGAGAAAGAGAAGAGATGTTTTTGTGAAGTAAACACTATTCTAAGATGTTCTCTTTAAACTAGATACTGTCTTTTCCTTTGCAAAGAAGGGACAAAGAAGATACAGGTGTAGGCCAAGATTGAAGACGTTCCTGGAGAAACTGAGCAACGCCCCTAAGCTGCTGGAGTCCAGAAGTCCTCTGCTCAAACTGTGCATTCTGCCTCCATGCTGTGGATGGAGAGGAGGGAGAGTCAAGGGGGATCTCGGTGCATTCCACCAGGTGGCTTGGGCTACCCGGATTTTGCTCTCTTTTTTCCTCCGCTAGCTGAATACTATGTTTTGTTTTGTTTTGTTTTTAAAGATGGTCAACAATGAGAGTATTCATGGTTCTAGAGACATATGGTCAGTTCTACTCAAGGAGAGCTATGCAAATTCTACTGAGATTAGTTTTTATAAAACCTGTTATTGGCCTGATGAATATAACTGGAGGGCACGTGTCTTTTTCCTTTTCTCTTTCCTTTCTCTCTACTGGATACAGCATTCACTATCAGGATAGGCAGAGCAAGCATAAGGGCTGCTTGCTAAGGACAGCAGAGGAGAAGGTGGAAGGAGCCACTGTCCTTCTGTGACTGCCATCTCCGCCCTGAGTTGTCCATTTTTGTAATTTTTCATATGAGCCATTGGCTCTGTAATATTTAGTCAAGTATAATCCTAACCAAAAAAAGATGTATGCAAAATCAGAAGGACTAACAACAGATTTGGCAAATAACACCGTAATGCTCGAGTCTGGCAGCATGTGTAGCCCAGTGAGTCCAAACTCAGCTCCATGAACAGCCCCACAATTCCGCTGCTGGTGAATCAGGCCACACCATGGAGTAGCAGCGCTTGGGGCACAGACCTGCCTCTACTATAGAAAAACATACATAGGTCAGCCACAACACTTTAGTAGTGATCTCACAAACTACAGCGTGTTAACAGTATCTCACCAATAGTATGTTGTTTTGGAGTATAATCCGTGGCATTTAGTTTCTCACCTATTTATAAAGGCATTATATAAAAAAGAAAAAAAAAAGAATATTCAATAGCGTTCTCATGGGCCTGAGAGCCCCAAATATTTACTATTGTGTCCTTCAGAGGAAAAGTTTCAAAGGGCAAGACAGAGCTACATCAGTGTGCAAATTATCACAGTAACTGTCAGGCTGCAAATGGTACCCAGCCCGCCATAAAGACATTTTCATTATCTTTTACTGGACAATGAGTTCCTATGTCCAAAATATGATGTGTAATTAAAGAACAACATGAGAAGTTTCCTGAAGGAGAATTGGGCAAGGAAAGAGGAAAATGGCATGGTTATTGCATTCTGGACTTAAAAGAGAAGGATCTAGTTTTAAGCACGCTAACATCAGCTTCCCAGAAAATATTGCACATCAGCTGGAGTTGTTTGTTGCAAATGAAGCATCATGAAGCATGTAACAGAATATTCCTAAGAGAAATTAAAATTTGAATACCTCAGGATAAAATTGCCTTTCAAAAATATATATATATTTTTTTTTGCCACAGATGTTACCAACCTTTCATTTCAAGAACAAACATTTTCCACTATTTACTTCCATTCTGATTGCATATTACACCAACTAACAACAGCAAACTTAAAAAAACACGTAAAAGCAGAGCATTCTCTTGCTTTCCCATTTTTGTGGACTCATGGGATAGAAAACTGGCATTCATAATTACTTAGACACTTGAAAAGCTATCTCAAAATAGTTTTTGAATAAAATAATTTATAGTTATAATAGTAGTCAGTGATCTATTACTAAAATTTCTTGTTTTATATTCTTAGATGACCTTCCAAAATAACACCAAATCAGTTTCAAATAATAATATTCTCACATGTGCTCAATTCTTAAAATCTAATTCCTGCTTCATGGATACTAGACGCACCCCCAAGGAAACTCAGAAGGGGAAGCAAATATTCTCTAAGCTTTCAGTTCCAGTAATGTATGTAAATGTCATTGAAGTTCCATAATTTCATGTTTTTCTTTATGTACAACTTTTTAAAACACATTTTAGTAATCATAAAGTAAACCTTTTCCTCAAAAATACTCATTTATTTCCTATTAGAATTTTTGTCACTTTAAGGCTTTCATAGTGTCATAACAAATATTACGCTGGCTTAGATGTTCCTCTCACTTCAAAGTATTTTTAGGAAAAGTAAATATATTGCATCAACTGCTTTCATCTGATATTGTACAGATACAACATACTCTATCTTCAAATTAAAGATGATTACACACTTTTGTTCCTATGATGAGTGCAAAAGTGCCTGCTCTAAAAATCAGTTTTCAACATTTTTCATTTCTACTCTGTCTTTTACATTGAATATATGCATTTATGTAATTATAAAATTATATTTTTGTGTGGATCAGTTCTGACCAGGTTTGACTATAATAAAACAACATATTACAAAGCAGTATGATTAGAGAAAATGGAAATTGTGAACATCTGGAATGAGAAATTTAAATTTGAAAGTCTGAAATTTTCCATAAAGCTTTTTTTCTATGCTTGTCCATATTTCAATTAGTGCTAACTGTAACCATTTATCTGGAACAGCTTAAGTCAATATAAATGTAAATGTGCTGTGCTGATTCAGTACCCAGTTCGAATAATAGCTCTTCCTAAATGTCTGTTAGGTGAGTCTGGGAGTATATGGCTCTTATGCCACCTCTGGGCCACAAAGCCTCTCTACTGAGATTCCCTTGTGACTTCCCTCTTTAGCAGGAAGGGAACACTACCGCTTTTTCACTGGCATGAAGGGGACTCGTGCTCCGGATGCAACACGCAGCATTGCTCTGGGCTTGTGCTGCTTACCAGGCATAGGTCCATAGCATTTCTCTTTCCCCTGATCGCTTCACAGGTAGGCCTCACAAATCTTTCATGTCTTCATCTTTTTCTTAGACTTGGGATTCCTGGGAGGCACAAGAATCTGCTACTTAAAGGAAGAGTTATTTGCTCTGGCCGTGCCTTGAGTTTTTCCTCGAAATTAATAAGGAAATGGCACTTGACTAGCAAAGGGCTGTAATGTACGAAGCGTTGCAATGGGGTCCCAATACTACATAGTTCAAATTCAAAGTATTTGTCTTTTCATGTTACCTTCTGCACTTCCATGCTCAATAACAACATTCTCCTCTTTTAATACACCTTTATTAAGATATAATTAACATTCTACCAATTTAAAAATCTCTAATTTTATTATTTTGAAAACTTTGAGAGCTGTAAAGCTATCAACATTACAACCTAAATTTAAACCTTTTCTCCAACTGCTCCCCCAAATAAGGACCTCGTATTCATTCCCAGTCATTCCTCCTTTCTTTGCCAACATTCTCTCTCTACAGATTCACCCAAGTGGCATCTGCCGTAGGGCATATGTGTTCTTTTCCTACTAGATCTTCCCTCTTAGCATCTATAACATTTTAAGACTCATCAGTGTTACAGTATGTATGAGTTCATTGTTACCTTATGTTGTCAAATACTATTCCATCATAAGCACTTACAATATTTATTCATCCATTAGAATTGTCTGTACTATAAGAAACTTAATGAACATTTTTTAGAATTACACTGCTGAAATCACTATACCTAGGAAATGTACCAAACAACTGCAACCTTATATTGTGGAGAAATCAATCCATTCAAGTAAAGTAGTTAACACAAATGACTCAAGTACTTGCACATCCAG
This sequence comes from Myocastor coypus, assembly GCA_004027025.1. Lineage (NCBI taxonomy): Eukaryota > Metazoa > Chordata > Mammalia > Rodentia > Myocastoridae > Myocastor > Myocastor coypus. The sequence continues at coordinate 62,884 of PVJA010000796.1, read as the reverse complement.
AAAATTTAAGAAACCAGCAAACATGAAGAAAATAAGCACTAATTGTTTTCTAATGGCAAGATTTTCATTTATCAAGCATATTTTTGATGCTATCTATAAATGTGCACAGAAGATTATAACATGGAAAATGAACCTAATTTTTTTCTGTCTACAATATCAAGCATAAAAGTGAGGGAAATTTCCCTTTTGGCATCACAGATCTAGTCATTGCTTTGGCGACACAATGCTAATATATTGGCATATCTTGAGCAAGACTGGTCTGAGAAATGCTAATAATACTATATCAGTATCAAACTTTAGGGTGTAAATTCTGGGAGAGCATAAGCACTTTAAAAAGGCTAATCCATTTTGCTTTGGTCATATTATTAATTTACTTAGCCACAGCAATGTTTCTAATGTGGGCAAAACTCTCAGTGAACTCTTAAGTTGCATCTGCTATTAAAACCTAAAATAAAGAATTTAGAGTCACAAATATAGTTAAGATCTTCACTATGTAGCTGAATAACATTTCTGTCTTCAGGGTACAAACAAAGAAGTTTAGTTATATTTATACTGCTGTTTGATTGATTTTCTATAATATTTTTACATATTACAGTGTCTCAACATATGTAAGATATATTAGTGGTAAAGATTTATTGCATTGCTGTTTTTGTCAATGTAGTTAATACAGGGTCTAAAGAGTCTCACTATGCAGATCAGACTCATAGTGATCCTCCTGTTTTCAGCCTCCCAAACTCTGAGATTATAGGCACATACTACCATGCCCAGTCTCAATTTCCACCACAATGTGTCCCAGGAGCTGGGCCAATGTGGCATACTGGGGATTGAACACCAGTGCCGGTGCTCTACTTAAGTAGGTGCTTTAATCCATTGAGCTAACTTCCAGGCCCTCATTGTTGTGTTTTAAAGGATTTAATAGAATCACATTGAGATATTTAACCTACTATTTTCTTCCCATCACATACAGAGCTGCACCTTATGTTCTCACTCACATACTCACTTTTAGGGAAATGAAAACAAAAGTTTCAAGACTCCTAGGTTATTTGAAAAAAAGGAAACAACTGAAACAGCAGTCATCCATGAAAACAACTGACATTTCATTTCACATGGAAGGTAAATCCAAAGGGCACAAGAACCTTTCTACTCACAGGTATCTAAGGCCTCGTCTGAATCATCAGGGCAGTCAGGGTCCCCATCGCACAGCCAGCTCTGGGAGACACAAGTCACATGATCGTGGCAAAGAAATTCACCAGGATCACACAACTGCTGATCTGAAAATGAAAATGTTTCAAAATAAAATATGAATGACCTGAACACAAACACAAGAGCAGTACCAAGATGAAATGTGAATATGCAATATCTAAAACATGCATGGATATGATCCATAGTTTCTGTTCAACAGAAAAGCTAAACCAGTTATTTTTACTTATTTCAGCTACTCAGATCAAGCACACAATTGTGAAATACTTCAATTCATTTAAATTTGCACAAGTTCTTCTGGAAGTAGTTACAAATTTTGTTCATGTTTACAACAATAGGCTGTATCACATCAAATATGCTTTAGAGATGTTCCAGCAGTGAGTTTTGTAGAACATATTTGTTAAAAGCAAAGCACACACTGTAATGCATAGAAATATTAGTTTTTTTTTTCTACTCCAAGAAAACAAAACCAGTAGTGAGTATTGTAATTAAACTTAATGTATGAGTAATCAGTGCTACCTGTCCATCCACATGTCTCTACAAGAACTGGATCTGTGGTACTATGAAACTTACTTTCCCTTTCATGATTTGCATTGTTTCTTTTAGTACATAGCAAAATAGTAAACTTCTGTAAAGCTTTTCTTTTTCTACTTTGAATTTTTGAGAGTTGGTTTTGTCTAAAATCCCTGAAATTTTTCTTTCAAGATTCAAAAATATTTGGAATTTGCAGCTATTGTTCAAGTTCTAGTAAATTCACTAAATATCAGTTTTCTAAAGTATATTTATTTATACCTTGGTAGTCAAATTTTAAAATAATTTTATCTTAAGTGTTTGATAAACGAGAATATTTCATAGAATTGGCAATCTTTGCATGTTAAGGAGTGGTATCTTCCCCACGTAACTTCAGTTTTGAAATCCATCTATTATATCTACAGATAACCACACATACACTTGAATAGCTTAAAAGAAATCATTATTAAGCCAGGCGTGGTGGTGCATGCCTGTAACCCCAGCACTTGGGAGGCTGAGGCAGGAGGATCGGTGCGAGTTCGAGACCAGCCTGGGCTACCAAAGTGAACTCAAGGCCAGCCTGAACTGCATAATGAGACCCTGTCTCAAAAAGACAAAAAAAAAAAAAAAAAGAAATCATTATTAAATAGATTTAAGTAAGTCCATCAGTAAATTCCAAGTAAAAGTCTAAGTGACTCATGATAGTATTAGGACATCAATTAGTTGACATTTTCTTCTTGCAACATAAAAAATAATGATACATCTTATGCTAAAAGTTATTTTAGATTTAAGAAAAAGGAGGCATATTTTCTTTAAGCTTCACCTGTTTCCCTAACACCAAGATCATAATTTTCAGTAAAAAAATGTACTACAAACTCACAAAAGCATTAATTTTGATTCTATAGATGAGAGTATAATGCTAATTATTGTCCTTCAATTACAAATATCTATTTAAATCTCATATTTTATTATTTTATTCCATTATATTTTTCAAAAGTTAATATCACCACCACATTCATCTCTATCACTTTTATAACTGTCTTTTTATCTTATTAAGATGTTTGACTCTAGGCTTAGTGCTACATAATCAAAGATATAGAAGTCAGTCTTTTGTTCAAGGAGCTATAAGCCCACTTGTGTTAATACCCCAAAAAAGAAAGAAAAAAGGATGCCGTGCTAGAAGGGGCATGATGGAGAAAGGGAGATAAATACATAATGTCTACAGGCTATTTTCGAGCCGGGGTAGACTGCTTGTCTAGCATATATAAGGCCTAAGATTCCAACCTTAACGCCACACACACACACACACAATTATTTGGTGATATAAGAAGGTTTTTTTTTTTTTTTTTTTTTTTTTTTGTGGGACCAGGGTTCGAACTCATGACCTTGCACTTGCCAGGCAGGCACTCTTGCCACAGAGCCATCTCCCCAGCCCCCCAGAAGCTTTTAAAAGGAGGAACAATCCATGCAGAGGGAATGCTTATCAAACCTGCAAGGCAACAATACAGCAATGCACTTAAGAGAAAAAAAATCCACTGAAATTAGAATATTTTAGGTTGCAATAATATTTAGGCTTTATTCACCAAAGAATGGCATATTGCATTTATAAGTTTAGCTCAGTGGCTTACATTTTCCTTAAGGCAACACAAAACATTTACATTTGATATAAGGAAAAAATATGGAATGTAAATTTAGTTTGTTTTACTTACACACAAAGAGAATCCATAATTTACCATCAAATGAAGATATAGAATAATTTTGCAGAATGAAATAATGCTTACTAATAATTATACTATGAATTATACTATTATACTATAATAGGTATAAAGCAAATCTAGCTAGGCGTGCTGGTGGATGCCTATAACTCCAGCAATAGAGAGGCTTATGAATGGAGGATCACTGCAAGTTCAAGGCCAGATTGGTGTACACAGTAAGTTTGAGGCCAGCCTGATCTGCATAGTGAGACCCTACCTCAAAAAGGCAAAAAATAAATAAAACAAATCCTCACCAGAAAACCACAAACAGCTATTGAGTGTATTAAAGTTTCTCAAAATAAGTCAGAGACAGAAATATCGTATATACTATGTGTGAGGCATTTGACTCAAAGTTGTAAGAAAGAATATTTAATAGTAAACCATGCCCTGAAGTTGCTGTTGGAGGTTGCATCTCACTAGAGAAGTATTCAAGATCCTTAGGCTTCAGCAGTAAGGACTCCAGTGGAGACTGATTCCAATGGCATGGTGTCAATTAGGAGAAAAATCATTACTAAATAGTTGAAAGACTTAAACATGTCTACAAATAACTAGCTCATACCTTGATTGGGAAAGCAAAAAGAATATAAAGATAGGAAAATCAAAAGATCCTGTGTGTTCACGCATGTGTACATGAGTTAGGGAAAATGGGGAGAAGGATATTAATAGCAATTAATAGGGTATTAATAAAGGCAGAAGAAGGCTTTTTATAGTGATACTGTCTCAAAACATGCATTATGAATTGTTCACTATTTCTACTAAATTTTTTGAACTTCTACTGTGTTCTAAACATTAGAGAAGAAATAATGGGATGTGCAAACAGCAGAAATTCCTCTCATCCTGCAGTTTATGTTACACTGGGAGCAACAAAATAAATGAGTTGATTCGATACTAGAAGGTAACCCTTATGGAAAATATAAGTCAATTATACAGCAGAAATAGTGAGTCAGTTAAGGGGTGAAGAGCAAGGCTTAAATAAATTGTAGACAGGGTGATCAAAGGACATGTCACAGAATGTGAAGAATGAGGCTCACAGGCAGTGAGAGTGACAGTCACTTGGATAATGGGCTCAAGAGGCAGAAAACTGTGCAGCAAATGAGGGAGCCCTGAAGAGCCAAGCACAACTGGAGCAAGAGAGGACTGAAGAGGTGGCCTAAAGACAGGAAGGCTGAGGGCAGAAGACTTCAAGTTTCATCCAAAACAAAATAGCAGACAATTAGAGCAGTCTGAGCAGAGTGACACACCCAGATCCACTATTTTTCTGTTTTTTAACTAATTAATTAATTAATTAATATTTGTTTGGTACAGGGTCTCACCATGCAATCCAGACTTGTAGTGATTATCCTGTTTCAGCCTCCCCAGCGCTGGGATTACAAGCTTGCAACATCACGCCCAGTTTTCGTGGCCAGCACCATGTACTTGGAGTATTGGGGTCCAAAGGGGATAGAACCTGAGACCTTGCACTTGCCAGGAAGGTACTAGATGGCTGAGATATCTCCCTAGTCTTTCTTTTCTTCAGTAATGTGGATAGAACACAGGACCTGCCCATTTAGCTACATACTCATTGGACCCATAGTGATCCTCCTATTTTCAACCTCCCAAGTGCTAGGGTTATAAGAATGTGCCACCACACCCAGTCTCAATCACCATCTCAGTGTGCTCCAGGGTGAGACCACCATAGCACACCTGGGATCGAACCCTGTTCTCTGCTTCTGCCTAAGCAGGCGCTTTAATCTGCTGAGCTATCTGGTCGGCCCTACAAACTCATTATTTTTAAAGCATCTACTTTTTAGAGGTACAAGTGCCTGCCTGGCAAGTGTAATGTTCTGAGTTTGAGCCCCTCATTTTGTGATAATGTCTTGTGAAGTCACAGGGCTGTTCAAGGTAAGCTAGGACATGTAATCCATCTGCACCAACTTCCAAAGTACAGGGACCACAAGCTGCCTGTCCCCAGGTGTGACCTGACTGACTCTGTTAAAGGTTATCTGTGGATATGGTGCTAAAAATAGTGAAGTTGAAAGTACATAAATTAAGAAAGATGATGCTAGTATAAACTTCGTGAATGGAAGTGGTGGTGCAAAGATGTTGAGGAAATAATGTGAACACTAAATTTTATGAGGAAAATGAAGTTACATATTTCTAATCTCATTAAATATCAGAATTTTTAACTGTGTATTCTGAATTCAAATATTATATGTTGAAATCTGTCTTTAAGCCTACTGAATTCAGGGTAGTTGGTGGCATCCAAGAAGAAACATGTAACAGGTAGGGAAATACTGAACTCTTAATTTCAAATGATCACAATAGGAAACAGAACTAGCACCCTAACAAGTCAGTGAAAAGCCACAGGATTTGATGATGCAGCTAAAGCAAAAGAGAAGTATGAGGAGGATCAATAGGCTATGGGGGAGAATCCCTGAAGTAAGAGTAGGTCAGGCAGAAAGACAGAACAGAAAAACACTAACTGCAGATGAAGAAAGAGTTGGAAAAGGAAATGCAATCTACTAAAGCTGTGCGAAATTTCAAACATTGAATTGAGAAGGAATCACTAAGGACCGATTTCCAGGACAATAAGTTCTGGAAAGACGGAATAGTCTTCTGTAGGAAAGGAAAGTTACCAGTGAAGCTAAAGGATCAAAAAGGAAATGAAAGAGGAACAATTTACCTGAGAACAACTCAAGGGGACTGAATGGGAACCTAAAATATAGTAATAATATTGGCTCTGAGGAAAAAGAATAGCAAAAAGAAGTGACAGAAAATTACTACCTAGCAGGGAAGAAAGATGTAGCACTTCTACCTGACTAAGTTTACTCAAAGGACTGAGGAGGAGCAGAGATAGCTTCTGAAATGTGAGGAAGGTGGAAGTGCAGAACGTAGCAGGTTACAATAACTGCAGTGGGAGCTGTGATGGCATCGTCCAGCAATGTAGGAAAGGCTTATACCAAACACACTGAACATACAACTGACATTTACAGTAGACTTTTGACAACTGAGTCCTCATTTTATTTTGTTTTAATGTGCAAATGCTCACCTATGTTAAGGCAGAGAGAGAGAATAATCCTTGGGAAAACCTCAGCAGAAAATCACTTAGGAATACAAGCAAACCATCCAGCCTCTATGTGTACTCAAACTTATAAATATATCCATTCTAATTCAAAAGTAGCTTTTTCTGCTGCAGGATAAAGGTACACTTAAGGTGACTTACCTAATGAATCTGTATTTTCAGTTTGCAAAGCAAAATTTAGCCTTTAGCCACAGCTTACATTATTACATTTTGGGGGACAGTTTTTTTTTTTGTTTGTTTGTTTTGTTTTTTTTTTAATATGCTATCTGTTCATTTTTAAACCAGATATTTTAAGATCAACATTAGAAAGCACTGATTTTACTCTAGAAATGAATAATTTTTCAGTTTTTCTGAGATGATTATTTAATAATACACCTAATGCCTTTAGGATCATGAATCAAAAGCAAAATATACTGTATGAATGTGTGCTTTTCATCTTTCTTATGTGGTGCTTAAGCCCAGACTTCTGGAACAGTCAGACTAATCTTTTCTCAAATGGTATTGTATTGTATGCAACACAATATTTTATGCTGTAATAAAAACAAGAAGCTTGTGAGCATGGAAGGCAGCTTTACCTAAAACCTAAACAAGAAGAACATAGCTAAGAATTATGCATAAATCTTTGTAATAAAAGTTCAACAAAAACAGGAGATTAGCTCAATGATAGTCAATAGAGCTTGTAAATTTGAACTTATTGTTACAACCAAAACCTAGTACGACACTTATAGTAAGACACTCTTACTATACTCCAATTACTGATCCAATTTGTAATTAATAACATTTTCTAAAAGTTTAACATGGCCTTTATATATATAAACTGCCCACTGTCTTATTATCTGAATTGAACTGCTATTGTCTATGGTTTTGTGTATGTGTGTGTGTCTTTTTGAGACAGGGTCTCGCTATGCAGTTGAGGCTGATCCTGAGCTCACTTTTGTAGCCCAGGCTGGTCTCGAACTCTCACCAATCCTCCTGCCTCAGCCTCCCGAGTGCTGGGATTACAGGCGTGAGCCACCACACCAGGCTTTGTCTATGTTTTGGTAACACAAGAACTATCAAAGTACAATACTCAAAGTATAATAGATCAGTAGGGATCTATTAAATGAATACATTGATCATATTCTTGAATATCTCACCATGATTAATTTTCAGTGATTTTGTGTCCTTTCCCCTGAGCATTGACTTGCTATATACGAATAATTATAATGTAAATTTACTAAGAAATTATCTGCCTTTTCAACCATGGCAGAGCATTGTAAGGAAATTTTTTAAAAAAATAATGAGCTCTGGTTCATTTTACAAACAAAGGTAAAGGAGGAAAACCTATGCATCCAATGATTAAATTCCCAGAGATTCGGAAAAGTCTGCTCAAAATATATTTTAAAAAAGATACCAAGTGAAATATTACGAATGATTTAAAACTGAAAATTTTGACTTTAGCTAATATAAGCACTACTGTATCTCATTGTTAACTGTTATTTTGTACGTTCTGAGTGATAACTTCTCAGAGAGCAGGGAGTTGGGTCTTCGATTCATATTTCCTCTAGCAGACAGACCTGAGTGAAACAGTGTGACGTGCATGCCATTGCTTATGGCATCCCTATTTGCAGTAGCTGAGATATGGCATCGGCATAACTATTCATGAATGGATAAAGGAGAGGCCAACTTTTGTGCATAAAGCCTGAGTAGACTACTATTGAGGCATGAGTGCACAACAATGAGTATCCTGCCTTAGGTGAAACAAGCCACCCAGATGAAAACAGTATATGGTTTCATGTATATGTGAAATCCACAGAGCTTTGTCTCACACAAAGTATAGGATGGTGGTTACCTCAGGTAGGGAGAGTGGGCAGAGGATGCAGGAAAGGGAGAAGTTGACAGCAACTTCACTACTCAGACTGTGGGAATGAGCTGTGATATTCTACTGCACAGTAAGAACTTTTGCAGATTTGAATATAATTAGCAAAAGTTCAGTAACATTTTAAAATAGTATGAGAGGATCCTGAATACTCTTATTACCCAAATGTTGGAGGTTGAAGGTGATTTATGTTATTTATCCTGGTTTGATCTTTACATAATCTATACAGGAATCAAAATAACACATTTTTGTTCCTTTATAAATGCAAAATTTTGTCAATCAAAAATTTTTAAAAAGGACAAAAATTTAAAAGAACACCTTGAAAAAGAAAAAAAAAAAAGAAAGTTTTCTGAAAATAATTCTATACCATTGTTGCATTGAGTGGGTTAATAAAATGCCAAAGCAGTTAACTGTGTTTTCTGTGTTTTATTGCAAAACAATAAACACTTTTTTAAGTTAATAACTAAAACAAAACTAAGTTTTCCCATGATTCAAATAAAATAACCTCAATAGTAATGATTACACTATAAAATTAAAGCTTTGGTGAAAACTAAAAGTCAAATATAAGAACAATTCAATGTTTTCCCTCAGGGAATCTTAAAGATGATATAGAAAATTAGGTTTTACAATAGCTGGTGTTCAATATTAATTGGGCCAAGTATGTTAATGATCACTTTTTCAGGAAACCTATTTTTTAAGATATATCCTAGTTGTAAGTAAGATAAAATGAAACTCACTATTTCAAGTTACATTTAGCTTTTCTATATTTGGGGATTAAGGTGTGAAGAGGTAGATACAAATGACTAAACTTCAGCCATCTCAATTTGCTAACAAAATACATCTCCTTCCTAAATGAGTGCTTGGTTGACAAATAAGACTTATGATACTGTAGTACATTTATAACAGCTGGCATAATTTATCTATGTTAAATTTATCCTGAAAAATATGCACAGGCATAAAGTAGTATAATGCTTGGCATGATGCAACATGTCCATATTTCAATAGCATAATTTTAATTAATAATTCTCATTGTCATGCTGGGATATTATTGATAATTTAGACTTAATTACTCATAAACATATGTGCGCACACACCCACATAATATATACTCATGTTCTTGTATTTTAAAATTGGCATACAAATCTGCCTTGAACTCAGTTATTTTTCAAATTAAAACAGACACACCAAGCCATGTAAGAATAAGAATTGAAATTGAATAAGAGTCCACGGTGGGTATAATAATGGAATCTTGTCCCTAATTCAACAACACAGCACATCCCGACTCCTATACCTATACCTGTCCTGTCCATAGCAGGAACCTTGCAGATGGCCTTAAGGGAAGGACCTAGAGGAAGCAGAGTTGCCTCTGGTCATGAAGTTGGTCCCAGGGTTGTTGTAAGAGGTGTATTAGAAAAGAAATAAGTAGATGTTCCATGGGAGCAGAGGTCACAGGTATTTGGAAAGAGAGTCAGAGGCTAGGAATTGGGGCCTCCAGATGTCAGGTGATGGGAAATGGAAGGAAATGGGTAGACACCTAAAACCTCTAGAACTCAGCCCCAGCCACACTGCCAAGACTTGTGATCTTAGGAGTGTGAAACCAGTACATCTGTGCAGCTTTGAGCCACTACACATGTGATGATTTGTTATAAGGAAAAGTGCACAGGGTCATTTCATAGCCAACACACAGGATAGGGGTCTTGAGTAAGACAAACAAGTAACAAAAGACAAGCTGGTGTGCCATTCATTAAAAGTTTTTTTTTTTGTTTGTTTTTTTAAGAAGTGAATTTCTCATTAGTTTTTACACTAAAGTAAAATGTCTATTCTCGAGTATCAAATGTCACGATTAAAATACATTGACAGAGGATAAAACTCACCAATTATGATGAAAAGTATAATGCAGAAGTTTATGGAAAATATAAATTCCTAAGAAAACTATTAGAAAAATATATAAATTATGGAGTGTACACATGTGTATATGTACATGTGTGTGCACACACGTGCACATGTGCACATGTAAGTACAAATTTTCTTTCTTGTAAGATGAAAAAAATACAAAGGTAGTGATAGCCTATCATGAAACTTATAATTAATTGAACATTTTTATATGTTTTACTAGAATCGCCAAGTTCTCAATCAATCATTCTGCACCCTGTTAAGCCTGAAGGGTTTTGGGAACTGAAAGTCCCACAGTTCCTCAGTTCTATAATACAACTGAGACTAAATTGAAGATTTAAAGAACTGCATTATTCTCAGGAGGAAATATAGCTCATTTATCATTTCTATCATTATGATCAAATGGTAAGTACCTCTTAAACATTTCAAATCCAATTTGGCATTCAACTTTCAAGGAAAACGTCACTGTTTTCCTCTTTGGTTATTTGAGCAATTGTTAGCTTTCTCATGCTTTGTAGACAGTGCTACAGAAAATCACAATACACTCAGCATGGCCCTGCTTTAAACTGCTTCTTTACCAGGAAGCACATACAACATACTCCTGAGACTTTTTTTTTTAAGAGAAAGGATATGTATTAAATAGAATACATAAATCATAAAAGTCCAATACATTCAATGTGATTCACTCTAGATTTTATCACTAAATCAATACTACCTAGTTCAGTTTACTTTTCCAAACTTTAAGTGAAAAATTACTTATTTTTTTATCTGCCTTTCTTAAAAACATACTGAGGTAAATTGGCAGACTGATTTCATTTGTTACATTATTAAGATGCAATTTTGGCATGCCTTCTTTGGAAATGTAAAAGAAAAAGCCTAAATTATTGACATTTGCTTGAAAGTTCTGTTTTCCAGATCCTATGTGGTTCTAAGCCAATTTCCCAGGGGCTACCACCATCCGCATGGTGTTTCTCATCTCTAGATTTAGTGAGACGTGAAACAGATGGTTAGGCTTTGGCTCCTTCAGGAATGATACAATATCTCTTATCCGTTATGCTCTATTTTAACCATTACAATTTTTAAGTACTGCAAGTTTTTATTTTGATTTTAAGATATCATGTTCAATCATAATTTCTTGTTCTCTCTTTTAAGAAACTTTAATTATATTCACTTACTTAACATTCACTTGCTAGAGCCCAAAGTAAGCACTAAGAACATGATGAAGACATAGGAATCTCTATCAAAGTTTTTGATGGTTCATCATGAAAATAAAGAAAATTTCAGGAACATATTCAAAGCACATTAATGTGACATAAGTAGTAATACAGATATGTTTATGTGTTCTGGAAAAAATATCTATTGGAATAGGCTGTACTGCAGACACAGCTATAGTCATGAGTTAACATGAAGAAGATAGGCAAAAGATAATTATTCACCCATGCAAAAGCTATCCTTATCACTTTGGGAAATGCTACTTCCTAAACAAAGGTAGAAAAGTCAACATGCCTGCTTTACCTTGCAGTTAGGCCATAGATATAGTGCTTTTAACACTGTTTAGTAACAGCAAAGAGAGAGTGCTAGAATTCTCCTAGGGAAAGTTTTCCTTCTATTAAAATAGGACTGAGAGTAGTAGCTGTCCTAGTTGGCAGTAAGCCAGGAGTACTTGAAGTGTGGGCTGCTATTACATCTTTGAAAGCAGGAAGATAAGCACAGAATGAAAGCCACCAGAGGATCCATGGATGGGTCTTAGATGAACTTTTTGTTCCTCTCTGAGGTGCAATTGTACCTAACCTCATCACTCAACATTTAATTTGGTTTTGCAATAAACATGCTTATTGATACCTAGTACAATATATTGGGCAATTCTCCCACCCCACAAAATAGCTCATAATGGTGTCAAGGAAGCATCTCAGAAAAGAGCTTTGAAAGGGTTTCACTAAAAGACCATGGTATTGCCACACTGTGTAAGGGGAAGGCGACCTTTCCAACAAGAGGAAGACCACAGATGGGTAGTGCGCTGCATGAAGGGTACTCACAAATACCACTGAAGTTGGGTTTCTATGTCAAACGTAGGCTGGATATATGGCTGAATATTCACTTTGGTTTGCTTGAATACAGTCTGTCTCTCTTTCTTTGTTTCTCCTTCCTCTTATATTTTTCCTTTTTTCCATTTTACCTGATGTTTCTCTCCCTCCTCTCTCTCTTTACTCCTTAATTTTCCTACCACTGCTGACCTCTAATCAGTGTTTTAATGTGCTCCTGTTAGCCTTTCCCTTCAGTGGGATTTCTTCCCCTTTGCTATTTCAAATTTGTAGATTTTGAAAATAATTGTAGGAGATGAAGTAATTAAAGTATAAGTAATAATAACAATGGTAAAGGCTTACTATGGGAAGCATAAAAAAAAAAAGACTTCATGAATTTTTTTAATATTCATGCAAATATATTACTTACATCTTACAAATCTTATAAGACTGTAGAAAGTTAAGTAACATTTTTAGTGTAGTTCAGCTGGCAGGATCAGGATACAAATATACCTCTGACAGGCAGAAATCTTGCCTTCATAATCACTAAGAAGATTTTGTCAAGCTGAGGCTTAAAAATATTTAGAGAGTGGTGACTTTGGCATTGGAAATGTACTGTATATAGTAGTAGTGATGGGGCCCGGCAGGATGGCTCAGTGGTCTGAAACGCCTGCTTAGGAAAGCTTAGGCGGCTGCAGGAACCGCGGTTCGATCCCTGGCACCACATGCTGCGCCAGCCCTGCCCTCAGGGCAGGCTGAGTCAGCCATAAAAATAAATAAATAAACAAACAAAAGTTCTGAAACAATAAAATAAAATAAAATAAAAATATTTTAAAAATATAGTAGTAGTGATGTCAAGGCAGAGAAGAGCACTACTTTCTTTAGACTTTGTAGCAACTTCACACTCCCCCTGATTCCCCTCTTCAGCAGTTACATGTACTACAGAGAGTACCGGGAAATCATGGAAATAGTGTCAACAGTATGCTCCATGAACTATTAAAATGGAGCATCTGTCTTACATGTGCAAAAAAAAATCTTTATGTGTTTGAATTTCATCTCTACAGACAATCCATACTATCCCTGAAAGAAGTGAACTTTGTCTATTATTTATCTGTATTTGTGAGTAAAAGGTAAAGGGAAGGCTCTGAGATGGGAGCCATGAGGAAATGGTAGCACGGGTAAAGCTGAAGAACACTATCAGGTAAGGAGCCTGAAGCAACAGAAGCCTTCTCATATGCTTTCACCAAGGGCTTCCTCTATATCATTGTTCTACATCACAGGTCAGAATAAACAGAATCAACAAAATTTGCATCTTTTTTTTTTGGATCCCTGTTGTCAAATAAATACTTAGAATATTTTAAAATGGCTAGGGGAAAAGTCAAATAGATGATATAGTTTTATGGACTGGTTTAACTTCTGTAGGGATTCATCCAAATCAAAATGATCAAGTAAGCAAAATATCTACTAGCTGACATGATAGGAGACCAGGATACGAAGGTGGGCTTCTTTTGGGGTAATTAGGAAACAGCAAGCACAGCTCAGTGAGTTTCTCAAGCAAGCATAATTCTAAGTGCCTCTGTTTAGGAGACACACATCTCAATTCAAATGAATTGTCATGAAGGCATTTTTTTTTTTTTATCAAAAGGTTTTAATGTAGCATTTTAATGTTAATAGGAAATTAGAAAAGATAGCCAAAGGCATAAAGGAATATAAAATTAAGCCTTATGTTTTCAACTGAAATAAAAATTTACTTATTTTCTTCTGTTATTCCAATGTTGGTTCATTTTCTTTTCTCCAAAATTGAGAAATAACTGAGCAATAGAACACATATTAAAATTCATGCTACTGAACTTTTTGAAAGTTAGGATGTCAATATCTGGTAGCCCAAATTTGGGAATATCATAATTATACAAATTATATTTAAGTGAAATAAGAAATGGAGATGAAAGTTTAAAAAGCAAGCTAGGAGTGATGGTTCATGCCTATAAACCTAGCACTCAGGAGGGTGAGGTAGATGCATTGTTGCAAATTTAAGACCAGCCTGGGCTACAAAGCAAGCTCAAGGCCAGCCTGAGCTGCATAGCGAGACCTTGTCTCTAAAAGCGAGAAAAAGAAACAAATGAAATTGAAAATTCAAAACATTAAATCTCAGTTTACCACATTTTTGGAAAAACTGTATTTCTATAGATTTTTCTATATAGAAAACCCTGTATACATTGTAAAGTTTTGCCAACACTATAAAAATATATTGCGCTTTTACTGAAAAATTATTTATATTTCTAAATACATTTTTATATTTAGAGATATAATTCTATGTGAGAAATTTCATAATGAATAGTATAACATTATGTAAATTATCCATATTTTAAACTACTTCTGAAAATGATAACTACCAAAACATCCAATACTAGTTAACAAGTAAAAGTACAAGTTGTAACAACTCTGTAGGCAATCCTGGTCAATTTTCTGATTTTAGATAACAAACTATTAATTGGGAAGACTAATATTCCTCAAAATAATTAATTTATATAATTTTTTTCTTTTTGAGACAGAGTCTCAATATGCAATTCACGCTGGCCTTATACTTACTTTTATAGCCCCCAGGCTAGTCTGGAACTCATAGAGTTCCTCCTGGCTCAATGGAGTGTTGGGATTACAGGCATGTGCTACCACACCCAGTCCCAAGGGCACCTGCAGGGAAGGTGGGCACCTTACAGTGGGCACCTTCAGGGAATGTAGGCACCTTATAGTGGGCACCTGCAGGGAAGGTGGACACATTACAGTGGGCACTTGCAGGGAAGGTAGGCTCCTTACAGTGAGCACCTGCAGGGAAGGTAGGCACCTTACAGTGGGCACCTGCAGGGAAGGTGTGCCCAGGCATGAGGGGCTGAAACTGTATGACATGTGGGGCTGGGGATCAAACTTGTACTTGCCAGGTATGTGTTTATGCCTCTGAGCTATCGCTCAAGCCAGTTTTATAAAAAAATTTTATGCATTCCGAGGTGGTCTTCAACTCTGGTGTCTAATTTTAAATTTAACTATGCTTTTACTTCATACTCTGACCTATGCTGTTTCATCTTTGTCAGTCTAAATTTTATCATTCTAAATACTTCTATTTGCTTTAATTTCAGATATTTTCTCTATACTTTTCAACCAGTTTGTAAATTCAGAATGATAAGAAATCCTGCTAAAAACCCCATAAAACTTGAATGTTCTGGTGTGTCATGCAATGAATGTTCTTGTTTCTGAAGAAATTTAGAATTTAACTAACATAGTACATCATGCCAAGGGTATAGACTTTAACATTCAGTATCCTTCCCCCAGCCCTGAGGCAGCCACAAACGAAGTTTCTTATTTGTAAATATTTTGTGGTTAAACAATCCTTCAAAATGCTCTTTCAATGGGTATAGTTGTCCAATACTTAGGAAATAGCTTGTCCTTTTAATTTTTTTTTTGTCTTTTTGAGACAGGGTTTCACTATGCAGTTCAGGCTGGCCTTGAGCTCACTTTGGTAGTCCAGGCTGGTCTCGAACTCACACTGATCCTCCTGCCTCAGCCTCCCAAGTGCTGGGATTACAGGCATGCGCCACCACTCCCGGCCTTGTCCTTTTAATTTTGGAAAAAAAAAAAAAAGTTCAATAAGATTTCCCAAAAGTGTAGACATAAATTTTAGTATGAGTGTTACCACTTTCCTGATCTATGTTATTTTTTAAGGGGAGGAGAACTCAAACAGTTCTCCATATTTTGGGGTGTTCAGCCATAGTTCTGCTTGCCCAGCCTCCATTCTGTGGCCTTCAAAGTCATTGGTAAGGAAGGGCTGCCGAATAGTTCAGTAGATTAACGTGTCTGCAATCACATGCAGGGGGCTGGGGTTCCTCCACCAGCCTCCGTGCTGACCTCTCCCTTGGGATGCGTTAAGACGTCCACTGAGACTGGGTTGGGTGGCGAGTGCCTGCAATCCTAACTCTTGGGAGGCTGTAAACAGGTGAATCATTATGTCTCGTCTAGCAGTGAAACCCTGAACACCATGCAGATCCTTCCCTAAAATACAATAATAGAATAAAATAAAAATAAAAATAAAGTCATTGGTAATGGCTTTAGCATCATGTGCCCAATGTCAAATAAGAAAACTCTACTGGAGAACCCTAGGGGGTTCAGAGTGGGAGTCTAGTGCTCGAAACAGGGATGCATGATGTTGCTAATACTTGGGCCTCCCTTGGGCAGCACCTCTAATAAGAAATTAAAATATATTTGCTAGCCTTGGAATCTGGAGGTTTCTATTATAAAGCACAGTCTAATTCAGATAAAAGAGATACTTCATTTGGCATATTCTAAAGTTTGACTACATTTTGCAATCACTGCTTAACTCCTTTAAAACTATATGAAGGATTAATGAAAAGACATGCATTTAAGTTTTAAAATTTATGTATATAGCCAATCCATCAGTCCATTCATATACCTACATGCATATATATATATATATATATATATATATATGTATATATACCTAATATATATTGCTGATCTATTAAATAATATTTAGGCTATACATAAAATATTTAAGTTATATATAGATAAATATATAGGTACATCTATGTATCATTAAGGTATACAGATTATGTAAAATATTTATACATGGAAGGAAAACACTACATTAAAGAATTTCTATTTCCTTCTTTTGCTACATAACACAATGTTCCAAAAAATGTAGCTCCTTCAAGCCCTTCTTAAACTGTAGGATTTGGAACTTTACTCCTTTACATTCAGAATTTATATTTTCCCCTTCAAATTTATGTTGGAAAAATTATTCCTAAGTGATTTACATCATAAAGAAAAATTAAATTTTATTTCATTAAGATGAAAGAAGTCTGGTTATTGCTTGTGAACTGGCAGTTCTACTTTCCTGTGAGAAAGGAATAGGTATATTTTAGGAATCCTTTTGCTTATTTGGTCAAAAGTTAATGAATAACAAATTCTGCATTCTACAGAAGAAAGCACGCCAAACACTACAGATGTATTCACAGAATATGACTTTGTTTATAATACTAAAGTATTTATCTTTCATGATATTATTAACTAATGATTGGAAAGATGAAAGTGTAATAGATAAGAGCTAAAATAAATTTTATAATACTATGCTTTGATTTATATAACCTATTAATAGCTTTTATATAATTAAAGGGAGTAGCTCCACTATGATTAAATAAACTCTCTGAAGTACTTTATAAGCTTAATTACTTTAAAATGTATTAAAAGAAACAGCTAATGAGAGATAAGGATAGATAATTAGATAATTAAAATATTAATAAATGCCATGTCATGTATCTTGTTAAATTCATAAACTTCTCAAACTGTGTTCTGTTTTATCAAGGACTAAATTAATTTTATTTCTTGCAATTTAAAAATAAGTTAACACAATATCTCATTATGTCCCTAATTATCTATCTAATTAATCATTATTCATTACATAATTACCTATTTTAATATTCATTATATATTTTATGCTCTTATTTCTGAAGAATGTTTAAATTGTCTTTGATTTGTAATTATAAATACATTATAAAAATATTATTATCTTATTCTTCAAAATGGTTTAATTACTTAATATTAAATTTTTATTGAAAGCTACTGCTTGAAAATGACTTTCATTATTTGAATGTTAACAATGTGGTATGTTAAAAGTTTAAAAAGTCAAAAGATCAAAATATTTCAATTTTTTAATTGGCACCAGGACCAGTAAATATTATAATATTAAACGTAATTATAGGCTCAAGTCAACATTCTGACATTGCCAGCTGTGCCAATAACCCACTGCTATTATGGACTATATGACTATATGTACAGCTACTTTCCTCTCTATTCAATGAGAAGAAAGAGTTGTACTAATAGTTTTTATGCAAGATATCAATTCTGCATCTTGTACTCTGAACAAATGCTCCAAAGACATCAATATGCAATGTATTAATTATTAGAACTGTCTTACTGAACTGTTCTGAAACTGTCAAAAAAAAGAAATTAAAAAGCTAAAAATATCTTGTACAATTTTTTAAAAAAATGTAAATATAACACAATGCCATAATTATATAAAAAAAGTAAACAGGCGGAGGTCAGATGCTTGAAACACCAATATTTCTTATAAGGTTCGGGAAAAGATTGAATAATCAACATTTACAGAACTCTGATTCCAGAAGTTTTCTGGAATTATGGTACCTTTAAAAATTCAACATGCCCATCTCTCTTACTGGCTCCTTAAGCAACGTTTTCACATTTCTGTCACATAATACTCTCACTCTAGCAAAAGTGATTGGGTCAAATGGCCACATGGCCTAAAGCAGTCAATGGTGTGAATTTAATGTTAAAACTCAGACAAACAGGATGAGAGCAAATGATTTGAAGGATATGGTATTCTCCAGGTGAAATAAAGTTTTTGAAGGTGGACAACATAATTTAAAAAATTACAGGAGTGTTGGATTATGATAGCATGATTCATTTACTTGCAATGTGAGTTTAATTCCATAATCAAACTACTCTATTTCAGTCACTAAACCGAAAACTAAGCATAGAATCGTACATAGAAGCTTACAAAGCCTGTTGACTACTATTTCCTTTTTATGTAAATAGGACATTGTGTTAAACTTCATAATTCCATTTAAGATTATAATGTTAAAGTGTATAATTGTGAAAGAATTTAGGAAGGTTCAAATGTGTGCAGATTTCTGTACATGTATTGCTACAGACAGGATGAAATGACATGTATCAAAAATAAACGTAAAATTTTTAAATTAAAATTCTCATTTAAGCCAGGTGTGGTGGCGCACACCTGTAATCCCACCACTCAGGAGGCTGAGGCAGGAGGATTGGTGCGAGTTCGAGACCAGCCTGGGCTACAAAAGTGAGCTCAAGGCCAGCCTGAACTGCATAGTAAGACCCTGTCTCAAAAAGACAAAATAAATAAATAAATAAATAAATAAATAAATAAATATTCTCATTTAATTTCTCTTGTATTTTATTTACTTAAAATATCAACTTATATAATAAACTGTAAACTTTTTTGTTAATAAAATTGTAGCTTTATAAACATCTATAGCTCTAACTTGAGTACTCACAAAAAAAAAAAGAAAAAAAAATTCTTACCAGAAATGAGATTTCCTAGCCTGTGTGATTCACATGGAAGACTCAAAGATGTGATAGTCTACATTCTTTACCATGCCTGATATTTACAATTTTTAACAAGATCACATCCCATTTTTCATATTTATTACCATGAAAAAAGATTGCATTTTGAGAAAAGGAAAAGTACAGTGAATCTACTTAACATCTATGTCAGTAAGCAAAGCATGGTTCCATAGCATGGTATCCATTTCAAATGTGTGCTAGTAGTTGTTTTATATGCATACTAAGAACTTTACACACTTTTCATTTTCGTAAAATTCTTTCTTTATTTCAGTGATGTACAAGGAGACTAAGCAAAAAATATTTATCTTCTTTCACAGAGTCTGAAATAATACCTTAAGTAGAACAGCTATAATTTAGGTGTAGATAACAGCTACACTAATCATTCACTAGATTACAATAAATTACATGATCAGTGGGTTTTGCCATTTGATGTACATTTTATATCAGGAGTTTAATAAACCGCTGTGGCTGATAGTAAAGTTTGTCTCATTTTTTTTTTTGTAATTCTCTTTAGAGGAATATTAGTAGTTCACTTCATTCAAAACAATAACCTTACTTAATACCTTTATCTTGTTTGAATATTTTATATTTACCTTATTTTTATCAAATTACGCTTTGTTTTTGTACATTTTTAAACATTAATTTTCACATATAAGGACTGAAAAAGAGTAATCACTTTCTATGTTTAAACTCTGACAGTGTAAATTAACCTCAGTACACCTGAATTTAATATAACACAACAAAGGATATGAATTCAACTTTAACATATTCGTTGCTCACATATTCAACAATTAAGCTTAGAAATAAAATTATAAATACTGGGATTATTTCTTCAAAGAATAAATTGCACATATTGTATATATTTTATATCATTAATTAAGCGACATTTTTTCTCTTATTTGGCTCCATTTCAAAGTCCTAAGATTTCTAAGTGAAAACCATTCATGCTATCATTAAACAAACATATTATTTATGCAAAGATGGCCTTGCTATGGCTTCCACTATTATGTGCACTATTTAAGATGTTGCACTACCCTATTCTGTTGATTTTATTTCTCTAACAGAATACAGAATATTTTTCCACTACTGATCTAACAGAGATGTTCTGCAAATCAGAGACAATACTTTTAGGAGAAAAATCCCTCACTAATTGTATCCTGGAAAGATATCACACCTACCTTAGAGAACTAGTTTCTGGATATCTGGATCAGAAATCCTAGACTGTGCCATGAACAAAAGCAACACCTTGCCATCGGTTAGCATTTAGAATGTAGGAAAGCAGAATTTGGAAACATGCTTTTAGCAATCTCTGAGCACATTAATGTTTGAACCCTGTAATTCAGTGTATCTGTGCTTTAATATTAAATAGCACTATTTCTTTACTCTCTATAGTTTAAAGAATCTTCATTACATTTTAGAAACACATGATTTATACTCAATTTGGAAGAATAAGAATCTTATGAATATAAGATCTGAGAGATAGTCCCAAAAGCTTAACTGTACTATTGAGAAAAGAGTCTCATGCCTTTATATTTCTTGCTACATTCTCTTACAGATGTATTCTCATATCAAATCTCAACAGAGAATGGGAAAAGTGTTCAGAGCTCTAGCTTATTACTGCCTGAACATTGTTTAAGAGAATGAATAAAAAACAAAAAATGAGCAAAATAATATATACATATATATGAAATTATTGCACATTACGAATTTTGAAAGTACACAAGCACATAAAATGCCAGTTAATTAAAAATTATCTTATTACCTGGTTGCCATAGACCTAGTATCATTTTTCTCTATATATTTTAACTACATCCATCTAAATTATCTTTTAATCTAAATAATCAGTACTTTTGCAGAGAGACTAGAAACTGATCTAGTTTTTTTAGTCCTTTATTTTATAATTAAAATTTATTTATTTATTTATTTATTTACTTACTTACATATAGTACAGAATTTCAAAACCAGGAAAATTTTAACAATGGCTATATTACATATTTTCATCATTAGATCAGTTTAGCTTAATAGATTTTGGTGTTTAAGATTGATCAAACAATTCAACACCAGACTGTGTATGCATCTGCTTGCTCTTAATTCAAAGAGAAGAATTTCTTTTTTCTTTCCTTAGCAACGTCAATAGGAAGATGGGTCATGCCCACACACTGTGCTCTGTATAACCATTGTGCAAACAGTGGGCAGTATGTCAACTATTAAAAAAATACTTATTGAAAGTGTTAATGTTTAATTGTCTGATCCAGTTTTTCTATTAAATGTTTGATCAATTTTAATATCATTATTAATTTAGAACTAAGCTTTTCTAAATTTTATGACTTGTTATTGAAAAGACCAAAAACAAAATGACTATCAAACTTAAAAGAAACATTTCAAAAATTTTCTTTTATACGTGAGCTATAAAATTTGTAAGAATTTCCTACAAACTTACTCTTTGTCCTATATTTCAAATATAGTTTTTTTTTTTTTGTTTCTTTGTTTCCTCATTACTCACATGTTTCAAATGCCTTTAGGCACATTGTACTGGGACCTGCTTTCAGCCATTGACCTATGTGTCAATTTTGGATACATTCACACAGTGCAGTTAATTGTATTACCTGTGTGTGACAAGAATGAACAATTGAGGTACACATGAGAATAACTCTAAATCACACAAAATTTATACATCATAAGTAATCTATTTCTTTCATATAAGACTACCCAAAATGTGCAGTAATTTTAATTTTTACTCTCGTTCTTCTGTAGAGATTGTACCATAGTTCACTGTATTCATTGTTTTCTCTTATCCTTATACTTCATTGAGGTTTTAGGGAGCACACTGCTGACCTTTGAAAACCCCCATTAAATTCTTCAGAAATTTAGAAATACATAGAATAGCAAACCGCAGGATGCATAGAGCTGCAACCTTCAAGACTTCAAGGCCCATTTTCCTCTTCTCTCTGTAGTCTCAATGGTTTCATCCAAAATGGCTTAGTCTTGGTCTTTCTTGAATTTTCCTGCCTCAGTCTTAACAGATTCTGCATCTTTCCCTTGGACCTTGCTTCTTTCTTCTCACACTCTATACTCAGTCTACTTTATAACTCAAGTCAAAAGCCAGTTCATCCGTGGAACTTGAATGTTGTTCTTTTCAATGACTTGCTATATTTCTGTGGCAGTAACACTAACCAAATTTACACCTGCACATTGTTCAGTTTCCCTGCCTTCTTCCTAGGTCATAAGCCTGAGAAAAGGTAGGAATTATGCCTTGCTAGTCATTCTCTACTGAATACATTAATGCAGTAAGGATTTATGATAGTAACAGAATAATAAAAATATTCCAAATCATATCTATTGAGATAATTTTATGTCTTCATTATTTTCTTTACATCTTACTTGAGTTGCTTTCTTCATGAATAAAACAGGAATAATTGTATATACTTCATGTTTGTATTCACAATATTTTATCAATCCATGGATTATTACTGGAAGATCACAAAACATGAAAGCCTATTTTAGTGTTTATGACGGGATAAAAATATTGTATTTCTTCAGTTCTAGGAAACACATTTTATTTGACTAGTTGAAGGCAGTATTGACAACTTCATTGTTCTAATCAGTATATACAAGAGTCATAACCTGTCTCCTTCACCATAGCTTTACGTCATTATCTATGAAATGTATTGGTCAGTGGTCACTCTGATGATCCTGCTTGCTTGGTCAATATTAATGGCCCATTCTCTACTTACACTGTAGCAGTCTTTATCTGCTTTTATATACTATTATATTTTTGACCATAGTTTACGTTAGTATTCTAGAAATAGTGGCCATTAGGAAAAATTCAATTAAAAAGACTATCAGGTATTAATCTTACATCTCTTATTTCTCTGACTTACTTATCTTTACCTCAAGAATTATTATGTTTTCACAATGCTAGTTTTCTTCTTTTTTAATCAAAATTTGCAATTTGGAATTGACATAAAATTGGCACATGTTTAGGCAATAATTACTCATATGTGCATAATGTATACACTCCTTTGCTAAATAAAACAGTCTCCAATAAAAAAGGTTGAATGGGCGAATAAAAACAATATTGAAACTGCTGTCAATGGATTGCAAAAGTTTTTTCATGAGATTATCCTTTTTCTCTGCTCCAGATCTCCTTATAAGCATTTGAAAAAATTAAATTATTTTATTAAATTAAAATGACTTTGATGAGTATTCTGACTATACACTCAAAAGGTTGAATCACTCAAGGACCACAAGACTGAGGTAGAATCATAGTGCTGGAAGCATTTCAATGCTGTGAAAACTAAACCTTAAAAATTTGCGACTATAGCCAGCTGTTCTTGTGATCACACACTCAGGGAAGCTAAGGCAGGTAGGCCACAATCTGAGATTATCCTGATCTGTGTTGTGAGATTAATGTCAAAAATAAAATCCAATGAATATAAAGATGGACAGAAATATAATTTAGATATAAAACAACAAGAATTAGGTTTTTTTTGTTGTTATTATTGCTTTTACCTCATTCATGAAATAAAAACAAGCACAGACTACCACGAAAACAGTAAAAACAGTCTCAACTATTCACATTGAAACATCATTTGTTTTTATAAAAAATAATTGAATCAGTTATTTCCTAAACCTTCTATCTTTAATGTAAGAACTCTAGAATGATATGGTACTATAGTATATCTAAGTTCTACTTCAAGTTTTGTGTTTTATTTTGTTATATATAGTTTTTAAAATTTAGCTTATGGGTATTTAAACAGTTGCAAATATTCTCCAGTACAGAAAAATGTAACTTTTTGAAGAAAACAAGTTACATATATATCTATGTCTATGTCTATATTTATATAGACATAGATATAATGATATATAGTAATGTAACATTTTTCATGTAAAAATAATTTTGGTAATTATTCTTTTTATATAATTCTAGTTAAATTAAATCAAGTAATTTTATGAACCTAAACTAAGTAATTTGACAAATGGGTAATTTCTTCCTTGATGTTCATTTCTAAGACATAAACTACCATTTTTTCTTCCTCAAAACTTTTACTTTTGATGTTATAAAGAATGAAGTTCAACACTATACCACTTAAATATAGGAGGGAAAAAGGGACTGTGATTGGGAGTGTACTGGCTATAATTCTATTCTTTGCCATGTATCCCTCATGAGTAATATAGGAAATCATGTTTGGGCATACTGCAGAATTAATTCTAAATAAAATATGAATATTAGAGAGTGAGGTTCATCAAAATATTTCAAAATAAAACAGTTGAGTGAAAGGAATAGCACATTTATTAAATAATAAATAAAATATTCATATTAGCTTCTTAAAGTCTTTTTTTTTTTTTTTTTTTTTTTTTTTTTTGTGGTACCAGGAATCGAATTTAGGATCCTGCACTTCGAAGACAAGCGCTTATTCTACTGAGCTATCTCCCCAGCGAGTCTAGTCCTTTTCTGAATTCTGAAAAACCCAAATAACTCTAAGAAAAGAACAATTTATCAAGGAGACTAAGCATAAATTAAAAATGACAGTGTCCCGAACCAATCAGCATACTTGAAATAACATTATCATTGATAATCTCCAAATGCTGACACAGAACACATACTCAATAAATAATAGTGAAGAAAGAAAAAACTATCTGTCCTGTTTCAACACTATAAAAATGATTCAGGGGATACAGAACAAGGCATCTTTTGTTTGTTTAAAGGGTAGAGATAAGCAGAATGAGATTTGGAAGAATACATTGAAAGTGAACAAGCTGTAAACTGTGCTTGAGGATGGCATGTGGATTTCCTAGGCGTGTACGGAATGACAAAGGGATAGAAGGGATAGTTCATAAAAGGCGTAGTGCCAGAAACTGCCTGACCTCAACACCCAATAGCCCTAAGCTCTGTGATTAGTGTCCTTGGCAGAGAGACTTACAATGTGGGCAGACAGTGCTTGGTGAAATTACAATTTTCAGGGCAATATTAGCCATACTCCAGTAGTTTGGGTTCTATTTTATCAGAAAAGAGACAGACGGTGAATATCTAAAAATAGGTTGGTTCTAAACAATGTTTCAAAGACCGATATCTTTTGGTGGTACTGGTGGTACTATAAGAGCTGGGTTAGCAGTTTGACCAAAAAATCAGACGGAGGAAATCCAAGATGTGTGATTCTGAAGGATCCCAAAGCAGTTAGTTTGCAATGTGGCTCGACCTCCAGTCTGAGGGCATGGGGACGCTGCTGTGGACGATCCTCTCAAGTTTCACGTAAAGAGATAGGAGCACTGGAGCCAGCTTGAGGCTACACAGTGCAAAAGAAAGAAACTACAAATGTCTTTGTGGAGGAAGAAATAAAACCCCGACTTGCAATAGTCTGAGCTGAGGTGTGATCATGATTATACAATGCTATTTCCAGAATGAAATTTTAAAACTTTAGGGTAAATAGGAGAGTTGTAGTTGAAGCCGAAGCGGGTATATGTGTCCTTTTTCTTGTTTTGAGTATTTGAAAAAGACAAACATTGAAACGTCTTTGATTTGTTATATACATCCAAAAATCACTAGATACTTGGCAGAGGAGTCTTATATTGGAGAAAACAGAAGCAAGATTATAAAGAAAGACTTGAAAGATTTTTTTAATTTTAATTAATTAGTTAATTATTTTGTCTTTTTCAGACAGGGTCTCACTATGCAGTTCAGACTGGAGTTGAACTCACTTAGTGGCCCAGGCTGGTCTTTTACTTGCAGTGACCTTCCTGCATTAGCCTCCCAAGTGCTTGAAAGGTAATTTATAAAATATATTTTTCCCCAAAGAAGGATATTTCCATGAAAAGTTAGTTTTCAAAATGGGTAGAGTTTATGAGAAATGAGAAATTTCATATTCAGTTGCTTACATGCAGGATAAGGGTGGAAAGAGCGTGGTAAGATTTAAAAAGTGGTAAAACTGTAACTGTTCTTGGTTTTAAAATCTTCATGAAACTTGGCTACTATGCAAAGTTGTTAGAGAGCTTCCTTTCGATTTAGTCATAACACATGTTTTAGGATTTTGAACTTGTATGTCTAGATATAGTTCAGGGAACTAACTCTGACTCATGGTTTGAGTAATAATTTTACTCTATTCTACTGATTTTTGCCAATATATTCTTTCTAGTTTTTCTTCCTTTTACATAGTGTTTTATCCTGATACAAATTATTCTACTTTGAAAACAGTATTATTATTCTTGTTATTATTATTTTTTTATTAATTATTATGTATTTGGTACAGTGTCTCACTACAGAACATGCAGTTATAGTGATCCTCCTGTTTCCAGTCTCCCCAGCATTGGCATGTGTCAGCACCTCAGTCTTGCTGGTTGGCTCAGGGGCCCAGGGAGTGGGGACAGCACAACATATGTCGCCAGGGATTGAACCCTAGTCCCCGTGCATGCCTATGCAGGCACTTAGTCCACTGAACTATCTCACTGGCCCCATGAACACATTATTATTGGTCTCACTGATTAGCTTAACTTGGTCTGACACATAAGGAATCAGTAAAACCTATGGATGCTTGCTTGTATTTCTAGTAGAGTGCTATCTCACTGAGCACTATGTTTCTGAAGTGCTCGTGGCACACTGACAACTTCTCCTTTCCTGCTCTGCTGGTTGAAGAGCTGGGTGTCTTTCTGGTTGAGTTTCTATTCTCATTTTCTGGCCTTGGAAACAATGAAAGGTACAGTTTTAAAACAAAATGATTTACTTCAGGAAGATAAGAATTTACAAGAATAAAATTTCCTTAGGAAAACAAAGAAAGAAAATTGTAGACTATAGAGTGAAGGGAAATATTTTGAATAACTACCACTGCAGGAATTATGGGAGGAAAATGTACTAATTACTATAGTTTGTTGGAGTCCTTGTTCAAAAGTCTCCATTATTTTTTTTAAGTCTCCATTATTAAATAATGTCATCCTGGTGATTATTCTTCTTAAAATAATACAGTGTCATATTGTCCATTCAGAAGCATATATTCTTGTAATGAACACCTTTAATGCCTTTGTTTTAAAATGATGCCAATTCAAGTGTATGGTATTGGCAGAAGTAGTGCTTTTTAAAAAAATCTGTTTCAGAAATAAATTTACTTCTAAATACAGCTAAAACACTTCTTTCAGCTATGAGATACATGCATATGGCTTAGCATTAATACTTCTCTGGAACAAAGAGGTTTAATTATCTTTCAAAAGGGAATCCAGGTAAAAGTAGTTTTGTTACAAATGAATAGTTTCTTTTCAAACACATCTGAAAAATAATTCTAGCTAGATTAGTGGTAAGTAATGATATAATTTTATCCCTTGATCAAAATTGGAAAGGTTTTATTTATTTTTATTTTTTTTTCTTGTTTCAGAACCTTTATTTGTTTATTCACTCATTTTTATGGCCGGCTCAGCCCGCCCCAAGGGTAGGGCTGGCGCATCATGTGGTGCCGGGGATCGAACCGTGGTCCCCGAAGCTGCCCAAGCTTTCCCAAGCAGGCACCTTAGACCACTGAGCCATCCCGCCGGGCCCGGAAATGTTTTATTTAGTGATACTCTTATAACATAAATTTCCTAAATTCTCAATATAAAAATTATATATAAAATATAATTTATTCAGTCCTTGAGTATATAAATGACTATATTATTTAAAAAAACATTTTTCTAAAAGATGCACTTAATCCAGATCTTAGAAGCTTCTCATTTATTAAACAATAGAAGTATGTATTTTCAAAATTGAGTGTTTAATTTGAGAAAATTATGTGAAATTACTTTTCTCTTTCTAAACAAATACAGATTAGAACAAGTTATCTCCTAAAAATATCCCCACTCCTTTTAGTGTTTAATTTTCTGTGTCTAATCATAGCTTCATTGTTAAAAATGCTTTTGTAGATAATACCACTTTCTGTTTGTTTGTCCTAGAAAGCAGGATTTATTAGGAGTACACACTGCAATGTGCTATAAAAGTCAAAACAACTAAAGTTTCAGCCTTAAATGGAAGCCAATGTGTAATTACTGACATGATTCAGATCTAGGCTGATATGTAGAAATAATTATTCGTCTGTGAACATATTATATATATATATATATATATATATATATATATAACTACAAATAATACATATTGCATTATATATGTAGTATATATATGTATATATGGTTTTTATTTTTTATTTTTTATTTTTATTTTTTTTGTCTTTTTGAGACAGGGTCTCGCTATGCAGTTGAGGCTGGTCCTGAGCTCATTTTGTAGCCCAGGCTGGTCTCGAACTCGCAGCAATCCTCCTGCCTCAGCCTCCCGAGTGCTGGGATTACAGGCGTATGCCACCACGCCCGGCTATGTGGTTTTTAAATACTGGCATCAAGACTCCTGCATTAAAATATTACATCAACTGCTTCATTTTATTGTAGGAGGAATCTGTTGTACAGGACTATATTTTCTGAATTATAACAACTGACTTAGGGTTGTGGACCTTGAGTATACCTCAAGAATCTATTTTAATGGATATTGTAATGAATTATGATCACTTGCTTTTAATGTTTACATTTGTTGCTAGATTGGCTTACATTTATGTGAAACCTTTTATGAAATTGTAGGTGTTTGCATGTCTTCAAGAAAGGTAACCTTAACGATTACAAGGATTTTGACCTAGAGTTTTAGTATCTATGAATTTTATTATGTATTGTCAACTTAAATGATCCAAATCTCTTCCCTTTCCCTGGATCTACTGACCTATACATGAAGTTAATATCCTTTGAAACAAGTTTTGTTGGAATTCACTATGCATGATATAATTAAATTTGTAGTACAAAATAAATATGTTCTGCTAATTCTCACTTTTAAGTAATTTGTTCATTTTTATAATACCTACTAAGTGGTTAATAATTTTTTTCATACTTTATGTGACCAATAAGTTAATGTGTGAGTAGATGACTAAATGGAAGAATGATGAAATGATCTGAAATAGCTATACTTCTTATTAAACTTTGAATATTTTACAAAAGTGTTCTTTGGTTATTCTAGACACAGTGTACTTTCTGGATCTGCAAAGCATAGCAAAAACTGAAAGTCCTGGTAAATAACAAATTTCAATCAATGATATTAATCACTTTTTGTTGAAGGGTTACATTATAAGTGTTTAAAGTAAATACTACCACAAATATTTAATAAAACCCTAGACAATTTCTGATTATTTCAAAATTTGGAAGCTTTCACTACAGATTAATAATCTAATAATTAAAATATATTATAATTTTTACATTGAACATAGACATAAAATCATTAGCTCCATTCATAGTTTTTGTTTGAAGGTGCAGTTAGAAATATAATGAAAAATTTTCACTTCTTAATCAGGTTTCTCCTTT
This sequence comes from Myocastor coypus, assembly GCA_004027025.1. NCBI lineage: Eukaryota > Metazoa > Chordata > Mammalia > Rodentia > Myocastoridae > Myocastor > Myocastor coypus. The sequence continues at coordinate 33,058 of PVJA010000796.1, read as the reverse complement.
CCCTTTTTGTGTAATGGATAATATTCCTTGTGATCTTGGTTGTAGTATTAATGTGTGTGAAACATGACTAACAATAATATTCTGTGATGAAGCTATAGCAATAACATTCCAAGTATAATACTCTGAAATTAAGCAAGCATTAACACACTGATAAGATAAGGAGTTGGTTATATATAATCCATCATTATTGCAGAATGACTTTGTACTGATTTTCATTCTGCTAAGGAGGTCACTCTTTAATTCCATTGAAGCTCTTAGAAATAGCTAACCAGTTTGCACACAAGATAATGCCAAGGTTAATGTCTGTATTTTAATTAAATGCATGATCACAAGCTCAGTTGTACCCTGAGTGAGTCTATAATATGACATCAAAAAGAGCTTGTCTCTGTTCTATTTGGTTGTAAGACTTTTATTTGAGCAACTAAACATAAGCTTTGGTTAAAAACCAGTATCAATAATAAAACTGCAGTATATTTCTTCTTTAGACTACCATTCTTCTCATAATTATTAAATCAGCATATACTTCAGAGATGATATAGACACAAACTGGACCAGATTTCAATGCTCACCCAAGAGCTGGGATTACAGGCATGTGCCAGGACGCCTTGTGTCAGTTGCAGTCTCAGTGGGCCCCTATGGCAGAGTGAGCGCAGCAGGCTGCATGTGCCTAAGCAAGCTGTTATGGTTTGTATGAAGGTGTCCCCCCCAAAGCCTCCTGCAGTCAAGGGGCAACTTCTGGAGTTTGCGATTGATTATTGTGGGTGAAGGTGCTGCACCTCCCCTGGGGCAGGTGATTTGCATTTCAATGCAAGAAACAAAAGTTAGCTGCTTGAACTGCTGCTACTCCTCCCTTCACTCTTGCTCTTAGCTGCCACCATGAAAGGTTGCCCTCTGCCACGTGCCACTCTGCCTTGGAGTCAGCTGAGTATGGCCTGAAACCTCCAGTAACTGAACTAAACAAACCTTTACTTTCCTTATTTGAGGGTCAGGTATTCGCCCCAGCAATGAGAAAAGAGTAACTAGACACAGGTGCTTCCATCTGCTGAGCTATTTGGCCAGCCCTTATGATTACATTTAAAATACTGGATAAAAATAGTGAGTTTATGGGCAAATATACAAGATGAATTACAAAATAAGAAATACAAAATTCAAGTACAGCATTAATTGTAAGAGTATTTGACGTCATTATCAAGGCTCGTCCTCAGAATTCTTATAAAATTTCAAGAACTTATGCACATATTTTACCAATGTTTTCTGAACATGTTATTGCTGTATGAAATATATATTCTTTCTGAAAGACAAGGAATCTTTTCTTTTACTCTACACATGAAGTGGCTGCTCTGAACCTCTGTAGGCAATGACAAAAAAGTAAACTGCAAGTATATTCCACAATTAATTTATGAACATAATCATAAAAATCCTCAATTTAACAATTAAACTAGGGGCTTGGGAGATAGCTCAGTGGAATAAGTGCTTGCCTGGCATGTGCAAGGTCCTGAGTTTGACCCCTGGCACCACCAAACAAACAAATAAACGAACAATTAAACTAATCCAACTGTGAATATTGAATAGATGAAATATTCTGTGAATATTAAGAGATGAAAAACAGAATAATTGAAAAAAGAAAAGCGGAATTTATTTCTAAATTCTTTATTTGAATATTGCTTGTAATGATATTAAATATTTGATAGTATACATACATTTTACCAATAAAATTTTACATATAAAGTCATTAGTTTAATTCCCAGTATCACAAAGCAAATGTCTTGTAGAACTTTATATTTCCAGAAATTTACATATAAAATTCTATTTAAAATCTGGTATTAGAAAAATAATTTTCTAAAAATTTTTAAAGCCTGAGAAAAATTTAAGGGGTTTCTGATCACTGTTAATATTCAGTTGCCAAAAGATCCTACTTAATTTATGGAAAAAACACAGAACATATACAAGAATTAAGCAATGAAATACAATTTATTACTTTTGCTTTTTATTTGTTCAATTTTTTTCAAATTATATGATAACATGCATAGAAATTCTAAAGAAACAAATTTTAAATGTTAAATTTATTAAGAAGACTCATCAAGTTTGCAAGGTTATAGAATTATAACAAAACAAATTAGAAAAGATAAAAGAAAGGTTGATTGTTATAAAAATTAAATATGTATAATGTACAAATTCATCTGAAATTAAATGCATAGTTCACCATATGAACTCTAACAAGAAGTGCTGAATACATCAGAGGATGCACACTCCACATAAGTATTATGACCTGATTTTACTGAGGTATAAATTCTCATTAAATCAATTTATAAACTCCATTAAACACCACTAAAATTACAACAAAAGTTCTGTTTCACAAACACCTCCAGTAAAAATTGTAAAGGGAAGGAAAATGGCTAAAAATGAGTACAACTGCCTTAGAAAATATCAAAATGTTATCCCTGCATACTCTATGGGTCTTTGTTTATATTTAAAAGTATGTAAAATTAATTCAAGAAAGAAATACAACACTGAATCAGAGCACAAAGCCCTGCACAGATTTTAAAAGTAAAGAAACTTGATATGAGGATTATATTTAAAACCAGAATGTGTTACTTTGGAAATGTTAACTAAGTAATCAATGTTTGGTATAAAATGACTACTTGGAGAAAATTCTATCACTATAGAAAAAAATAAGCTCTAAATTTCATCTAAATGTGAATATACTAAACCTCAAAGTTTATGTGATACTGATGCCTTTGTGATAGGAGGATTAGTTGATACTAATGTATATAATAAAGTACATTTAAACATTTTAACTTAAATGAATCAGGTAACATACTTTGGTTTCCCTTCAAAATGTATAAATCTTTCACCTTTTAAATGAATCCGGTAAGAATAAAATATACATCAGTAGTATTTTCATTATATTTATAACGTATAGGAATTTTTCAGATGATCACAATGAAGACAAAATTCACACAGAAATGTGAAAAAACATTTCATAATCAATATCTAAAAGGAAATCTACCATAACTAAGCAGAATATTGAAAGATAAATTGCTTCACTAGCAAGAGAAATAAAACTTTTAAAGCCATGAAATTTTCTTGCTATCAAAAGTAAATGACAAAGACCAGCAAAATGGCTCAGTGGACTAAGTGCCTGCTTAGGCAAGCGCAGGTACCAGGGTCCAATTTCACATGCCTTGCTGCCAAGCCACCCCCAGCCCCAGCATGCTGAGCCAGCCACCAAGATCTGGCATGATGGCACTCACTCGTAATCTCAAGTGGGGAGGCAGAAAAAGGAGAATCACTAGGAGTCCGAACTGTGTAGTGAGACCCTGTACCAAATACATTAAAAATGTAAATAAATAAATAACAAATAAATGGCAACTATTTGTGTTAACTGGGAAAATAAGAACCTATGAAAAACTAGCAGAGCTGTCTGAAGAGGAGTACCTTTCACCTATCATTAGTATCAGCACCAAGAAGTTTTAATCTTGGGTATAAAAATACAGAGATGAGTTTTAGAGACAGCGTGTAAAGGGAGGAGCTGAAACAGGCATAAATTAGATATGTCCTAGACAAATGTGACAAGCCATCTGGACAAGCGATATACATAAAATATTCATCATGACAGAGTTTATATTAGAATATATTGGGTTCAGTTTAGGTGTCCATTGCTATGGGAGGCTATAAATAATATCTGATATATGCACAAGCATGCACAATGGTATGTTTTCCAATAGGAATGCAGCCAAACTTTAGATCTTAAAAATAAAATCTAGAATGTAAACATTGTAGAAAGAGAGTTAACTTTAGGAAAAAAATATCATTTAGATATATTAAAATTAACTGTACACACAAACTCAATGCATAATTTCAAGAATATGCATTCAAATACATGAAAATTTGGTAGAAAATAGATTAAAATAGTGTAGAGCTAAAAAAAAATCAAGGTAGATCACCACATGTAAGGAGACCACTGATTAGAACAGGTAAAAAAGAAAAAACAACAAAATAAAATTTAACCTTAGGAGTTTGCATGAGCAAGAGGTAAAATTATGACAATATCTTTTGAGAGTTGTTTTTATTGGTAATGTCTAGGTGCTGAGGGGAAGTGTCTGGCACATCTCTGGGGCATAAAATTGTGACCAACAGAGTTACAATCAGATCACTTCTGTAGATCAAACTTCCTGTATGAAGATAATTCAAACATATGGGATTTGCTTCCCCTCATTTGTACTTCTGCTCATTTTTAATGAAAGCTTAACAACTTAATATACTAATCATAATTTTGTTAGCTTAACATTAAATGACTGTCTATTTTGTACTAATATTAATTAATTATTTGAACTTAAATACTATATGTAATGAATTTTCTCATTAATTATAAAAAATTTTCAGCAGGTCTTTTAACTTGTATAATCACACTTTCCAAAAAGAATAAAAATTTCATATTTTAATTATTTCATGTCAGCATTTTTTTAGGATATTAACTATGCTAAAGGGACATTCTGTTCATCAAATTATCATTAGCTTTTTTTATCTTAGCTTCATTTTGATTTTGGCTTTTGTTAGATATTAAGCCTGTCCAAGAACAACAGTGTTTCCAAATAGTTGAAGCTTTAATAGTTTTTCCAATTAGAATCTCATTTTATCACATTTAAATTTTGTCTTTAATATCTCATAATACTTTTCTGAGAAAGTACATGTTCATAATCAAAATGTATCATAAAATCTATATAGATCACATTATGAAATGCCAAAGGAGGAAATAAGACTTCCACACAGAAAAAGTCACAGTTTATATTATGTATGACTGTTAATCACTTACAATGAAAGCAGAGCTAACAGATATTGCAAAGTTTCTACTTCATTTATGAAATCAAGTTAAAAAAATTCCTTAGCCATAGCACAACTTTCTAGTAAGATCTTAATATTATTCAACATTTTAACTGAGGAAGTGATTATATTTTCAGTAGAACATTTATAGAAATAGCCAATTTCCATATCATCAAATATAGATTTTCTTTTGTTTGTGCAAATATGCTTAATATAGTTTTAATATATAATCAGATTTCTGATAATGTACCATCTGTGATACACATCCATATATATCAGAACTGCTTTTACACTTATATGCACAGCTATTCTTCAACATCCTCCTTCCAGGCACAGTTCAATTGGCAGAGGAAAAATAGGCTAAGCAATAAATGGCTAAAAGGCATCCATTGCTATGTGTCCCTGTGGTCCCCAGGCATTCACCCAGAGTAATAAGATTTTCCTGAAGCATGCACAGTTATTCTTATTTGATGACTTTGGAATTCTTTATTTTTTTTCTTCTTAGAATGAAAGGATTCCTACAGATGCTGACATTAAACATGCTGATGGAAATTATGATCATATGTCAGAAAAATATATAACTCCTTTGGGCTCTGTAAGAAGCTGACAGCATTCCCATAAAATATTAACTACTGACAATAAAATCCCTTTGCAAGGAGGTAGAGGTTAGTAGAAAGAATGTGGAAGCCCTCAACAATGAATTTTGATTAACTGGGTGAGTTGAATTCCCTTAGTCTAGTTCTTTTCTAGCTTTACATAGGACACATCAAAATGCATGGAAATCACTGCTATATATTCATTAGGCAAATGTTTGAAAGATACGAGATGTTGAAGTTCTCCTCCCAAAGGAATATATGAATAATAAAATACCAATAATGCATTTGAAGGAAAATCAGAAGGTAAAGCAGTACTTTTTCTGCTAATTTCTGTCAAAATCTAGACCTTACTTCCCTTGGTGAGCTCCCCCTCAGTACATACAACACAACAGTCCCTTTCTTCTAACACAATTGACAGATCTTTTACAAATATGATTTCTTATTCTGACACATACCAACATAAAGTGTGCCCAGGAATATTCATATTAGGGTTTATTTTATAAGTATGCACCTAAGAAACTTACATATCCAGGTGAAAAATCTGTTTTGTTTTGTTTTTTCAAAAAAGAAAGCATGGCTTGAAATGAAATACATCAGCAATGCAAAAATAAGTTTAAGATTTCCAAAGATATATGCATTACAAATGAAGCACTCAAAATATTAAATGGGCAGTTGAGTTCCTCAGACATCTGGAAAGGTAATTAATTAGTTCTGACTTTGACGAAAGTTTGTTACTGTTTTGCTTTTACAATTAAATTCCAAAGAGTAGCAATAAGAAATCTGTGTCAACCCGCACAAGGTTAGTCCTGATATAGCAGTTACTGTCATATGTTCAAGATTTGTCCTGATATATGCAGATAGATGTGCTTATCAGAAGACATTCATTTCCATAACTGCACTCACAAATCTGTTAGATTTTGACAACACTCTCCCCCTAAACAATTAACATGGGAACTGGTGTGTTGTACATTTCTGAGCTGAATGAATTCAACAAAAATCACTTTGAAAGTAATGATTCTATAGCTCATTATCAACAATCCCATAAAGTTGGAGAAATTAGCTATAATTTTATAAAATTAAGTCAACATGCCTGAAAATTTTGATTTCCCTTCCCCTGCCATAAAAATAAATTCATAATTGAACTTTTAAAGTTTTGTTAGATTAATTTATATATTAGCACAAAATTTAGCTCTTATTAATAAAATGTCTTCTTTTATATCCTGAGGTATGACTCAAGTTATTGACATGGAATGTTTTCAAGTGATTGTCATATGTATATTTGCAACAAATTTTGGTAGTTAAGATGATAAATTTATTTTTGCAGCCGTAAATAATGTGCTTTTTCTTTGATTTTTTTTTGTTGCTTTTGTTGTGCTGAGCTTGTTACACTAGAGAAGTGATGCAACACTAACCCACATTTCTAGTCCTTAAGTCTTTTGTTGTTGTTGTTGTTGTTTTGAGATACAGTCTTCCTAAATTGAAAAGGCAGGTTTTGAACTTATAGCCTCATGCCCCAATGACCCAAGTAGCTGGGATTACAGACATGACTCTCAATGGCCAGCTGCATGAATACATGGTAGGTTTTAGGAATGCATTTATATACAGGAATTAAATGGCTAGGCATAGTAAACTTCACATTAATACTACTAATGTGATATCTAACAACATATAAGTGTAAGTACAGTGTTATATGATATGTGATTATTATAAAAATATAGGTAAATCAGTAACGAAAGAGAGAAGTGAGAGAGGAAGGAGTAAAGATTCAAATATTCTATTTTAAAGAGCATGCTCCTGACCTTTCAGAAAGATAAAAATTATTTCACCATGTTGGTTCCATTAGGTGGGCAGGGATATATAAAAACAGAAAATTGAACCATGCCATAATGTTCAAACAAAAATAATTTAGAAATGAGTCCAACATTGTTGAATGAATACAAAAAATACATATACTAAATAAAACTAATACATGCTAGTCTTACAAATTCTTTACTGAGGAAAGAACATTGTAAATATAATTTTAAGAACAGAAAAACTTAAAGAACAGAAGAAATGATAGCCACATCTTTGCCATATAGTGAAGGTCAAGATTTTTCCATATATATATATATATATATATATATATATATATGTATATATAATATATATAATTTTCCATATATATATATATATAATTATAGTTTCTAGAGTGTAAGAAATGACAAAAGAAAAAACAATTCTAAGTTGTTTCCCATGGAAATGACATATATCAAGAAAATGAAATCTTTTATTTATTGTATCCATATTAATTATTAATGTTTCTGGTTAGGTACTCCTAAAAAAAAATAAAATGTAAATGATGTACAGATTTTTACCTTGGTGCTTAATTTCTTGGAATTCTGTTATAAAACCTCTGTGTGTGTATATGTGAATAGCTTGTAAACTGTGTGTTCTTAAATACCTGACTTTCATTGCTACCAAGAACACTGTAATGATTTTGAAGGATAATGCAATGTAAATAAAAACAAAAAATGATAGGAAGACAAAGAAAGAAAGAAAGAAAGAAAGAAAGAAAGAAAAGAAAGAGAGAAAGAAAGAAAAGAAAGAGAGAAAGAAAGAAAAGAAAGAAAGAGAGAAAGATAGATAGAAAGAAAGAAAGAAAGAAAGAAAGAAAGATGGGACTGGTGAGATAGCTCCGTGGTCTAAGTGCCTGCATGACAAGCATAAGCATCCAGGTTGGATTCCTGGTACTGCATGCCTTGCCAGCTCTGGAAACGGGAATAGCCTGGGCTGGCCACTGAATGGACAGGGTGGCACAGGCCTGTAATCCCAGCACTGGAAAGGTTGAGATAGGAGGATCACTGTGAGTCTGAGCTGTGTAGCAAGACCTTGCATCAAATAAATACATAAATACATACACAAATAAATGATTTTAAATAATGGTAGCTACTTCAACTGTTACTCAGTTTCAATTGTGTCTGTTCTACTAAGGTTAATGTTTTGTCAAGTTGTCCAGATGAAAGCTTTATTTATTTTCATGTGTATGATTCAAGTCTCATTATATTTACCAGGACCAAAAAGTAGAAAAACAAACTCTCTCTAAACTAAATGCAAATATAAACTCTAAGTACTGAGAAAACTTAGAATAACAATGTGCTTTATATTTAATATTATATTTATGTTTTATTTGAATAGCCATTGCAAAATTCTATCCAGTCAAATGAACTGAAAAGAGCTAATCAAAATTGTAGTTTAAAATGGGTATATAAATATGAAAGTTTTATACTGAAAATAACTAGAAGAGACCAACAAATAAAAGACTAACATTCTAGGAAAAAGTTCAAATATGTATTTGTGTGAAATTTCACATGGTTCAAAGTAGATGTATATTCTAATTTTCAAATGCATGTATCAGCAAATGTTTGTAAAGTTAAGAGAGCTACTATAATTATCCTAATTAAAAGATTTTCAGGTTACTTACAGGGTAATAGAAAATAATCCAATTCATTATTCTGTATATTATGCAACAAACCATTAAATACAGCAATGAAATCAATTGACACAAAAGAAATATAATTATGTTATATTCATACAAACTTGCTATGAACTAATTTCCAAATACCAATCATGAGTGATATTCATTATATAAACATCAAAGAAGCACTTATTATTTAAATAGCACCAACAACTTCATGCTTTCTCAAAGAGAAAATGTTAAATTGGAGCCTCCTCATGGCTGTGGCAGGTAACCCCCAATCATGTAAAACTCAAAGCCTCATTTTGTATAACAAAAGCAAAGGGAAAAAGCAACTGCCATTTCATCAAAGGGTCTTTTCCATCTTTTTCAAATGTGCTGATTTATTCTTAATTAACAACTGATTAAGCGGTATTTCAAAATTTTTCTAACATCACACAAGACTAACTCCTAAGTAATCAAGGCATTAGATGAAAATTCAAACAGGAATATCATGAAATGTTGATGATCTACACCTGTACTGCACATCTGTTCAAGTTCAATTTGTAGGAAAGATAAACTACTCCACTGACCGTCGTTTTGCAATGTTAAATAACATATTCACTTGATCCTTTTTAAGAAGATGTATAGTTCATAGTATTGCAAAAGAGAAAACTTAGGCTGAAAAGTGAAAAAAATTAAGAAACATTAGAAATAAATATAAATCTGATTAGTAATAAATAATAATCATGCAATTTATTTTCTACTATATAACAGTTATAATTTAAACTGCAGCAACTATACACATTATTTTAAAATTTTTGAGATCTTTTATATTTTTATATATTTATTTATTTTAATTTATTTGGAATAAAGTCTCACTAAACATCTTGGACTAGTAGTGATCCTCCTGTTTTTATCCTCCCTAGTGCTGGGATTGCAGATTTGTGCAACCTTGCCCAGTCTCAAGATTTTTTTCATTAATAAAGATAAAAAAATGCTGTAGCTGGGGAGAGAATGCAGTGGAATAAGTGCTTGCCTGGCAAATGCAAAGTCCTGAGTTTGGTCCCCTAGTACCACCAAAAATTTAGAAAAAATAAAAAGAGATGAAAGATACTAAAATAAAACTGAGCTGGTGCTTTGTAACTGCTGATGAAGATGTACTTCCTCATGGAATATTTGCATAAATATATATGAACGTAGTGTGGTAATGTGACAAATCAAGGATGGATTCTAATGTTGTACAGTAGGAAAGTAATTGACCTATATTTTTATTTTATTTGTTGTAAACAGAAGTCAGGTTCCAAAATAAGGCAGCACCTGAGGACCTTGCCATTTGCCAGCCTATGTGAACATAGGCTAGGGTGCTTCCCTATTAAGCCTCTGAAAACCCCACAAAGATGAATGGAACAAGCCGGACGTGGTGGTGTACGCCTGTAATCCCATCACTTGGGAGGCTGAGGCAGGAGGATTGGTGCAAATTCAAGACCAGTCTAGGCTACAAAAGTGAGTTCAAGGCCAGCCTGAACTGCATAGCGAGACCCTGTCTCAAAAAGACAAAAAAAAAAAAAAAAAAAAAAAAAAAAAAAAAAAAAAAAAAAAAAAAAAAAAAAAAAAAAAAAAAAAAAAAAAAAAAAAAAAAAAAAAAAAAAAGATGAACAGAACAGAGCAATTCTTATGAATGTGAGTTGTGATCAAAATCAGGCATAACCAACTTCATTTCTACTACTTGTAACAAAACCTGACTACCAGCGAGGCTGTCTCTTCTTTATCACACACTTTAGTGGGAAACATGGCCAGATTTTGAAAGGCGCAATGGAGAAAAGCTGATTTGCCTCCCATTCCAGAAGGAGGCCTCTTGGCAATGAAGGGTGATCCTAGACTGGGGACCTTGCAGAGACCCCTGGGAAGAACAGTGTGACACATGATACACTTGCTTCTGAAACTTTCAAAGGAAAGAAGGGAGGGAGAAAGGAGGGACTTCGTGGAGGGAGAGAGGACATCCTCTGAGCTTACTAATTATTACTAATTGAGTTTTGATAGTGACCATTGTTAAAGGAAATTGATTTTATTTCAGATAGTTCATGATGTGCATGAAGTAATATTCCAGGAATAAGCCTATTAATAATTTGGACATCCAATGTGACCTGGCAGAGATTATTAGAAGTTTGGGACTGGACCTTAACCACTCATGAAGGGTTCATAGTCAAATACTTAGATAATAATAAACAGGTAATGTCTCTTCTCCTCTTACTGCCTGAAACCAGAAGTCTGGTAAAAATACATTCAATTGTAATACCATTTTTTGGAGTACAAGAAATATATAGTCCATGAACACTTGTTGAATTAATGATGAAAAACATCAAAACCAAAAGAATTTACATTCATAACAGCTGGCAAACCTAGGAATCCTTCTGTGTTAACCTATCTTGAAAATTAAAAGTGACAATGATAGCTATACTTTGATATACAAGAAAACCAGTTTAAGCAAAGCAAGACACCAATAAAAATAGCATGAATGATCCAGCTGTCTTAACTGAAGGTTCAATGCAAATGCAAAGATAATTAACTTAAGTGGCTTCCTTTTTCATCCAAAAGAGAATTTATTTAATCTATGCAGGAGCAAACACCACATATGAAGAATGTCTTCTGTTGATAAATGTTTTTCATTTTATGAAACCTTTGGGAATTATATTTGGTTTATTTACAAATATTTTCCAAGATTCTTAGCTTTTGGCAAAATGAAGTATAACCTATCCAAAACTCTCCCAATTATGTCCAATGTACAAATGACTGCTCTGAAAAGAAATAATTTATTCTACCAATTCCATAGTCTAGGAATCTTGGGACCTAGCAGGGAGTGCACCTAAGACTCATCTGATTTAGCCTTAAGGCAATCATTTGTCTAAATTATTTTCAACAGCGAGACTACCATTTCATCTTCTATCTTTGTGTCTCTTCATTGAAATTATAATTAAAAATATCTTGCCCACTTATCATTAAAGTTTTGGTAAGCAAATAAAGAGATAACTCCTATTTTAAAGGCTGAACAAATCAGTCCTATTTTTAAAGAACCAAATTAATGCAGGCTTTGACTGCTTTGTTATCATCTTTATAGACCTGAACGCTTTCCTAGCATTCTTTTCTATGTGCACCCATGGCAACCAAACCAAGGTAAAATGGGGATAGTCACACAACCAGAAGAGTACAACTTGCTATGAAGCGACTTGGGCTTTCAGGATGTCACCATAATTTAAACTTAAATTCAGCATGGTTTTCTCATTGAAATTTCAACTATTTCAGTGAGTTCTTACTGTACTAGGTGTTCTCAACAAGCTTGATTTGTTTTTGTTTGCTTGGAAGCTCTTTGTGCCCTCTGTTGGAAGAGTTTGAACCCTGTGTCTCGAGTTTTAATCTCTGCTAGCTGTGTGGCTTACACTTACAATTTTTTTCCAATTATAAATGAGAAATTTATTTCTATATTTCCAGATATTTTGTGAGACCATCTTATAGTATGTGGAACAAAAAGTCCAGGTCTTGGCATGTGAGAGCCATTTAACTGGAAATATTTGTCTTCCCCTTATTTTTCTAAAGTGAAATGTGAAAGTCACATTATTTATTCCTCCTCACCTCCTACTTCCACTTATATGACATCACACAGGTGCTGATGAATGGCTACCCTCTACCTGCATCTCCTAATTTTCATGGAACTAGTCTCCTCTGCCCTCTTAAACAAACACCCTTCACCCAGAGTCTCTAATCACTGAAGTGCTTATAAAATCCTTTCCCTTTCTCTAGGGGCATAGAAGCCATTTCCTGCTTGATATATCTGTAAATTACCCACAAAGCCTCATGGATTATAGGTAGGCCTTCAGTGCTACAACTGAGAACTTCAGGTTAAAATTCAGGGCTCTGTTTTGGTTTTCTTTTATCATTTTTTCCCTCATGAAATACCTGACCAAGATATAAAATAAATTAAAATATATTGGCTGACTTTATTGGCAGGATATGGTTTGATATCCAATTTTGAAATATGATTAGGATGATCCAAGTATGCAACTTAATTAAAAATTTCCTCCTGTTTTACCTGGATCTTACCCTTCCACCATAGCTTCTATGCAGAAACACCAAGTAAAATTGCATTATACATTGCCAGGCTTATATCATATGTTGCCAAGGTTTGTTTACTCAGATCAGTGTTACCTATACAGCTAGCTTCTCCTAGTTGCAGTTTGATCAAGTAGACTTAACATTTATAAAGTAGAACTGACAGGCCAGCCAGATAGATTCAGGGACTACAGCACCTGCTTTGGCAGAGCACTGCAGCCAAGGTGAGCTGTGCTGGCCCCTGCCCCTGGGGCATACTCAGAGGACAATTGAGACTGGGTGTGGTACACACCTGTAATCCCAGAGCTTGGGGGACAGAAAATAAGAGAACGACTAGGAATCTGATCTGTGTAGTGAGACCCTATACGAAATACAAAAAAGTTAGAATTGATTATTTATTTATTTATTTATTTATTTATTTATTTATTTATTTATCTTTTGGTCTGCACTTGCAAGCATTGTCCCCTTTCAGTACAAAGGACCGAATTAGGGGCTTCACAGTGAACCTTATCATTGGTTTTGAAACAGTGTTTTGGTAAGTAGCTGGCTTCCCAGGCTTGACCTTACTGATCTGCCTGCCTCAGGCTCCCAGAATGTTGTTCTGCCCAGTACAGCTTAGAGTCCACATTTTATCTTACTTATTTATTCATTCATTCATTCATTCATTCATTCATTCACATGCTTCTCTGCATGCTATACTTGAACACCTTCAGTTTACAAGTCACCCACATTTGCATTGTTAATGATTATTAGGCTACTGCGCACAGATAATTAAATAAATGAAGTTTGCATGAACAAATTTATAGTATATACATATAAATTCAGGTAAAAATATAAAAACAGGTGCAACTCTAGACACAAATTTAAGCATAGATTACACATTTTCAGATATTAATGTTATGAAATAGCATGCTAGTTTTAATGTGTGCATATTGACAGTAGATTGTACAGTGATTATAAGAATAACAACAAAATTAATAAATGCATGCAGATTTCCTTATGTGCTATACATTATGCACTAGCAATTGGGTCAGTTTTTTTTTTAATAAGATTTTTCCTATGTGCTTTTTATACTGCTATCAGTATGTTTACAATTTGAAATTCATCTTTATGGATGAAGGATTTGATGCTCTATGAGAGTAAAAGAAATGAAGATAATTATTGTAAAAATAATAAAATAGCTAAAGGACAAAATGTCCACATGGTGGAAGGCAAAGGCAGATTAATGGGGAGACTGGAGAGAGAATGCTTGAAAAACAACCAGGTGTGACTGTACATGTTGATAATCTCTGCGTTCAGGAAGCTCCTTGCATAGGATGATTCCTGAGTTCAAGGCCATCCTGGCCTGCATGGTGAGACCATGGCCAGCATGAGGAAGTAGTAAGAGATAGCCTCTCCTGCCCAAAACGAAAAAGACCAAGAAATAATTTCTAGTGGAGAAATGATTTATTAAGATTATCCTCCTCCTCTCTTTAATTTTTATTCGTCTCTGCAAGCAGGCACAGGGGCTGGGGATTTGGTGCACTGAGAGGGTAATTGAGACTGGGTGTGGTGATGCATGCCTGTAATACCAGCTCTTGGGAGGATGTAAACAGGCAGACCACTACAAGTCTGATCTAATAGTGAGATCCTGAGTACCCTGTAGTCCCTTCCTTAAAATTATATATATATATATGCATATATATATATATATATATATATTTGAAACAAAATAAAATCATTCTGAAATAAGTTCTCCATTTTTTCCCTATAGACAACTGTTTTTTCTTCATTCCTAATATCAAGTTTTGCTTTCTTTCACTTCCCTGTTCAAATTAATTCTTTTAAGTATAACGCACTACTTCCTGTGGTCGGATGGGAGATGACAGTCACAGGCTCCCTTCCTTTCCATAGCTCTACCTCCAGAAAATACTTATTGAAGGTTCTGTTCATCTCACCAGCACTCTAGGCCTACCTAAAGATGTCATGCTTACACCACAGGAACTGGTGTTACCCAGTGATTTTATCCTAAACGTGAGAAACAATAAATAACATAGGAATAGGAATAAAAAATTAAATCTTGGATCCCCAGTAGTTTTCCATTTTAGTTTGTACATTTTCAACATGGACTATTTAGCTGCAAAAGAGTTAAATATTCTATTTTCGGTGGGTATAGCTTACAAAACATGGTTGTGAAAAAAAGAAGTTGGTGGATTCTATGTCAATTACATTTGCTCTACCTGCCTATTGTTCAAAATTGGTAGTACTGAAGTGGCATTTAGCGTAAGAACATGATTTTCAACAACATTGGGCGCTACAGACAAATGTCAGTTGGGTTTGTGCTTTGTATTTAAATATTTGTTCATTTTTTCAAAGCAAACACAGTTTTGTCTTCACATATAATTTACTTATAACTTCCATTTTCACTATTCTGTAGTGCTGTAGGGCTTTCTTTTGGGCCACTGCTCAAAGTATTCTGCCTAGAAGGGCTGCTGGGACGTTTATGCCAAATCTCCATCTGCCTTTTTGGGTGGAAGAGAGAATTGTAAAAATTTAAAAATAAATTTGATGATCGTTTAAAAGAAGTCTCAAGTTTGCATAATCGTGCATGGGTTTTTAGAGCTGTTCCCAAAGTTAGCTGTTTCCACAGTGCAGCTATATTGCCTATCCCTTTTCATTTTATATTTAATATGTGCCAACCTCTCATATAATCTGCCATACTTGTAGATTTATTCATCCTGGGTAAAATATATAAATTCTTTAATTCTTTAGGATTTCTAGAAAGTTCAAATTAAATCTTTTAAAATAGCAAAGAAAAGCAATTTTCCTTTGCTAGCTCTTCCTCCTATCACTTGCAAATCACATATATTTCAAAACTCAGTTACTTTTCTAGTTAATGAAATTAATGGCTTCATCATGCTGCATAATTCACCCTGTGCAATCTATATAATAAAAAGCAGAAGATGATATAGAATAATTGTGACACTCATGAATATTAAGTGTTAAAATGTAATTAGATGATAAAAATAGAAATAAAAATAAAAATAATAAAAAGCTAAGGGAATGTTTGCATAGCAACACATCAATTCTAGGAAGCTGGCCCAGAGAAAACTGGGCAAATATTTCTCTAGTAATGATGATTTTCCAGAGCATTTTGATATGTGTCATCACATTTCATGTTCCTAGTACCTACATAAATATTCTTTGTATTATATAGAGAAGAATCTTCAGTGTAAATTAAGGTTGAGCTCAGTTTACTCTTGGAGCTGTGTGGTACATTTGATCCTTTTGAGTTCTTTGTTTTTTCTTTTTTTTATCATGTACTGCAACATTTCCTTTTCATACCAACATAATTTCCCTTCTTTATTCTACATCAATTAGTCTTTTCATATATTTTAAAATAATCAAGTGCAATATTGTTATAGTTTGTGTATAAGTGCCCCCCCCAAAGCCTCATGCAGTCTTGGGGTGGCTTCTGGTATTTGATAGATTATTGTGTGTGTGGATGCTGCACCTTCCCTAGGGGCAGGAACTTGTACTACATTGTAAGGAGGGAAGAGAAGGTAGCTGCTTGAGCAGCTGCTAAGCCTCCCTTGTCTCTCTCCCTTGCCTCTCTTGCTCTTTGCAGCTGCCATGAAAGGTTTCTCTCCGCCATGTGCTACTCCAGCTTGGAGCCAATGTAAATGCTTTGAAACTTCCAGTAGCTGCAAGCTAAATAAACCTTTTCCTTAGCTAATTCTGAGTGTCTGGTATTTGTCCCAGCAATGAAAGAACAGTAACTGAGACAAATACATAACAAATTTTAAATTTTATTTCCTAGACAGAGTCAAAACTTTGACCCTAGCCGGGCATGGTGGCGCACACCTGTAATCCCAGCACTAGAGAGGCTGAGGCAGGAGGATCGGTGCGAGTTCGAGACCAGCCTGGGCTGCAAAAGTGAGCTCAAGGCCAGCCTGAACTGCACAGTGAGACCCTGTCTCAAAAAGACAAAAAAAAAAAAAAAAAAAAAAAAAAAAACTTTGACCCTAAATTTTTGATAATTGCAGTACATTTTCTCCTCAAGGATATTTTTTTTGTGTTTGTTTTAATTTGTTTTGTTTTGTTTTGTTTTGTGTGGGGTATCTGGGATTGAACTCAGGACCCTGTGCTTGCCAGGCAAGCACTTATTCTACTGAGCTATTTCCTCAGCCCCCAAGGGCAGTTTTTATCCCAAGTTGTTTTTCTGGTTCTCTTATACGTGTTTTCCCATAACCACAATCTCAGCACTCTTCTTTTCCAAGATCCCCTTTGATTGCTGCCTCTAAATTTTACTTTCTTTTTCTTGAGGCCTAAACTCATAGGATTCATCAGGAAAAAATCTCTTAGTATCTCACACATGACATTCACCAAACAGAACTAGTTTAAATCTCCTGATGTGTTATTGACACATCTTGGCTGGTAGATCAGCCACTTCCACAGTCTCATAGCTAGAAACCGCTCTGAGCCAAGTGACTAGGCCTGCCAGCACTGTCCGGCTGTCTTCCACCTCATTTCTCTTTCTCATCGCTATTAACAGAGTTTTAGTGTCCAAAACGCGGGTGTCTATATTTGTTAAAGAAAGAAAAGTGCAAAATAGAGTTTCCAGCACTATTTTTCAATTTTTAAGGATACATAAATTCCTTTCAGTGTAAAAAATTTCAGCTCTTAATAGTGCCCAGTATTATGCTGTCATACTCTCCTGTAACCATAGTGTAAACATGTAGAAACAGCTATTAGTCATTAATGAGAAACTGTTACATAAAATTCAAACTATTATAAAACATTTATTTATTTATTTTATTTTATTTATTTATTTATTTATTTATTTATTTATTTGCAGGACTGGGGTTCAAACTCACGACCTTGCACTTGCCAGGCAGGCACTTGTGCCACGGAGCTATCTTCCCAGCCCCATTATAAAACATTTATTAAGGCAACGCTGACATCATTTGCTAAATGATAGTGTTAAAAATAACCATACATTGAGAGGCTGATATGAATTGACTGCCATGATGTATCTTCTAAGATTTAGCTTCATGTGCTCCTCTATTTTCTGTATGGGAATTTATCAAAAATCTCATTCTGTTTACATATGGTTAATATTTGTTAGGTACACACTAAATCCATCACTACATTTTTCTCATTCTATATTAAATAACAACAAATCAATGTCCATGTCACTACCAAATTAACTATAATATAGCTACTAAAATTATGTAGAAATAGTTTGTGAAAACAGAGTCACAAATATTGACATGTGTCGACAGATAACTTTGAGTACACTTTGTGTTAAGCTTGATATTCTAACTGCATCAAAAATATATCATCGAATGCTTTTCCTAGAAATTATATCCACAAACATTCCAATGGTATGCAGATAAAATAATCAATAAAAGTCAAGCTATCTGATACCTTTTCTTTCCAATATGCAAGGATGCCTTACAGAATGCAGAAATCTTTTCATAGATGTTTTCATGACTGTCCATGTGCTTTGCATATAGTAGCTGCAAATTATCTCAGATGAAATGTACACCAAGGTTTTTTAAATGTCTCAGCCAATTTATAAGTCTCAAATTGCAAATTAATTGATCTACTCTAATGAAAATATATAATCTCAGCTTAGTTATGTTTCAGAGCTTCTAAATGTAGGCAATTGATAAAAAGAAAACTGCAATACTGGTAAAAAAAAAAAAGAGTATAAATTAGAGAACATCGATGCTTTCAATAAGCTGCAACTAATTGTTTGAAGTAAATAAAAGATTACAAAAGAAATTTGTTGACCAGTCCTGTGTATAAATGATGAGAATGGATCTTACAATTTTTCTGAATAATGGAAGAGATTAACCAGGTTGTTTATATTGAACAGTCATATTCCACTTTAATTCATTTAAAATAGGCTTTTGAGATTAAAGCTAATAATTAAATATCAAAGTTTATGCAACAATAGAAACTATGTTTAATTTCCTTAGATTAGAAATGCACATCTCGCTCATTATAAAACATGTGTGCTTTGATAAAATACATTCATAATTATCACAACACCAATATTTATAACACTGTCTGTTTTAATTCCTTAGAGATATGTTGCAAGGCCTAGAACCAGCCAGAAAGAAGCCTGCAATGAATAATGATGTATAAATATCATTAATATAAGAATCCATTCCTCTTTCTACCTAACTTCTTCTGTGTTAAATTCATGAGAAAAATTATTTAAAATGTAAGAATGAGGTGGTGTAGCATTAATACAATAAATGTCAAAACATAGTTCCTTCATTTCCTTAGGCTTGCCATATTTATAGGTAACCTTTTTATTAATAGAACTTGGATTACTACAATAATGTGCAAATTTCCATCTCATGTGGAAAATGAACCTTTCCCATGTCAGTGGGGAAGTCTCGCCAAAAGTGGCCATAAGCTTCCAGAGAGTTTGCCTCTCTCTGTTGAGTGCTTTTGTTTCCTCTGGCTATGGGTACATCTCTACTTCTTCATCAGTCTGCTTAGTGTCTATTGACATTCAGAGTGCTGTCTCTAGGACCTTGTTAGACTACCAAGAATGTAGAATAAAGGTAGAACGCTTATTCTCCATTGGAAAGATAGTGGAAGAGGTGAGGAGGAGACTACTTCGTTGGATGAAAGCGTAGCACTAAGAATGTTAGATATAACTTTGTCCATTTAACGCCAAACTTCTCTTACAGGGCACATATTTCAGCATTTGATGACTTCATTCTGAAGGTTCGATGAGATTATCTATAGTCAGAATGATGAGCCACAGCAAAGCTGGTATGTAGCATAGATCTTGGATCTTAGGTTTCCCCCTGCTTATCAATCTTCTATAAAATTGGAGTTGAAATTGGAACTATATTCTTAGTTTAGAGTGAATTAAGATCTGTTGGAATAGTGGTGGCAAATGCAAAGCTTTCTGATTTGGGCTTTAGTATTTCTGAGAATAACCAATGATTTTTTTTATTCCATTTCACTTATCAGAGCTGGAGGGAAAGGCTGCATGCATAGGTGGGTGTCTTTACAGATTTAATTCCCTTTCCCCAAGAAAGTGACCAGTGTCCTACTTCAATCTATAATGACAGATATGTGGACAGTCACAAAATGCATTCATTCTGATGGAGGATAGAATTATTCTTTCCCCCAAATTATATACAATATTGGATTGTCTTCTAATCTTACAACCTGTGCCATTTTTGTTAAATTGAAAGAATGGAGAGAGTTTGCTCATGAGTTACTGAATATTCTCTGTACAGGATTTAATTATGACCTAGTTAATGGGATTATATACACAAGTGATATTTTAATATATATGTGAGAAATAAAAAGAAGCTTGAAGATAAAGTTTAGCAGCACAGCACCCACCCATGTATGAGGTCCTGGGTTGAACATCTGCACTGATTAAGATAAAGTAAAAATGAAAAAAAAAAAAAACAGAAACTGAATAGGAAAATACAACTGATGCATTTCATTGACTCTAAGGTGAATTACTTAATATGTATGCTAAGAAATAATAATCTACATATTAGTTTACATGAGAAAACATAAAAAGGATATATCATCTGTTCAAGAAAATTAGAACATAGCAGAATTTGAGGCTCAAAATATGACCTTTCACTAGTACTCTTTTATTAAAAGTTACATTGGAAATACAATTTTTTCCTCAGGCCATTAACTCCAGGGGAAAAGAGAATACATCTTCTTCATG
This sequence comes from Myocastor coypus, assembly GCA_004027025.1. Lineage (NCBI taxonomy): Eukaryota > Metazoa > Chordata > Mammalia > Rodentia > Myocastoridae > Myocastor > Myocastor coypus. The sequence continues at coordinate 12,393 of PVJA010000796.1, read as the reverse complement.
TTTTAAGACCTAACAATGTCTGCTATGGTTGAACTGTCATCTCTCTGCAGTGGATGGCATTACAAAGACACACAGCTACTAGGACCTGAGGCTCAGTGCAGGGTAATTGATCATGGGGTGTGCACTTGGGATGGGTGAATGTGACTCCTGTGGAAACCCAGTTATTTCACACAAAAGGGAGTTGTAGAGCTCAGAGCCTGACATGGCAGCTCTCTGGCTTCCTGCCCTGTGATGTGATTTTCTCTTCCACATACTCTTTCCATGGTGCCACTGCTATGCTGGGACAGAGCCTGTAAAATACTCATCTGAGGTGGAACCAAATGGACAAACAGATACTGGGCTTTCAACCCATGAACATGTGAAGTAAATAAACTTCCTTTCTGTGTCCAGGACCTAATAGGAAATATTTTATGGTAGCAACAGCAACGGGGCTAAGACAGTGTTAGATGGCATGTAAGGATTAAAAAAATATGAAAGATAGAAAATTAAAGAAGGAAAGGAAATACAGAAAAGACAAAGAAAAAGGAAAGAAGAGAAAAAGAAAATAAAAAAGAAACAAATGGAAGGAGGAAAAGAGAAGGAAGAACTGTAAAAGGAAAAAAGAAGCACTCAGCAAGCTCAGTTCTTGAAGTGACCAATCTATGGAGTCACTGAGGTGGCAGCAGGCAGGCAGCAGATTTTTCAAGCACCCCAACTTCTTTCAGACCCCTTGGTCAACACAGGCAACATTCGAGCATGTACGAGTTATTGAGAAGGACAATAATTAAAATCTTAAGACATGAAAGATGAAAGCATACCACAATACAATATATAGCATTAGTTCAAGGCTGTGAGGTCTGGTAGGAGATGGAGGCACAGTGCGTACACCCTCTAATAGGAATGCAGCTTTTTAAAGGAAAATCTCTGGACAGAGTTTTGTAGCTGCATCAGCCATTCCACAGATTTCCTTTAGAAAAGCAGTCATGGCTGGCAACAGAGTTCAGTGATACAGAATAGGTTATAAAACCCGTTTCTACCTATAACATATTCAACCTGTTCAACAAACTCCATCTGTCACTTTAAGGGAAAATGACAACTGCTTTTTGAATTGGCAGATCTAAACTGTGTTTAATGCCAAACTGGAATTAGGAGGGTGATAAGTGAACACCAAGAATTTTGATGTTAATATTAACATTTTTAAAAGACTTTGAGGCAGAACCTTTTTTCTTCCAGATAGGGCACTGTCTCTATCTTAGCTTCCAATAGCCCTTGAACATGGCATCCTCACTACAGGAGATTCCTGAACTGGCAAAGACCTAGTTATAAAGAAAGCAACTATGTTAATTTGTTGCGATAGAAGAGGATCAAATACTTAAGACTGCAATTGTTCTTTGAGACAACTCCACATCTCCATGTTGTCTAGATTGAGATTGCCAAAAAAAAAAGAACTAAAATTCGTCTTCCATTTTGATCATCCTATGTTTGTGAAGCAGTATTTTTCTGCCAATGAGAGCCAGCAAAGTCAGATTATAGGGCAGACTAGGCATAAGAAACGCACGGTAGATGTAGCTGTTCCATCATCCCCTAAAAGGACTGTAGAGTTGCAGACAAACAAGCTCAGCATTTCCACTGATTTTGTTTTTTATTTATTTTTACTTTTTTAAAAGAGAATAGAAAAATAATAAATAAGATATTAAAAATAGTCCGATAGGTATTCATCCATGGTTATTACACTGACCATTGTTGTCTTCAATGCAGTTGCTCAGATTACAGACATTAGCATATAAAATTGTTCAAAGGAGAAATTTGAAGCATTAGCTGCTACCTTCAAAAAACTAACAAATTAGCTATCCTGTGTGTATCAAATTTTCCCTTCCTTTTTTATCTTTTTTCCTTTTGCTTATCCCATTTGTTTATTCTTTATGTTCAAACAGACAGTGTTTTTATAAATGTAATACTACTCAGCTAAAAAGAAATGTATATTTGATTTTATAAGTAAATGGATAGAACTATGGGCTATACTCATAAATGAAATAAATTCAATACATGCATATACATTGTGTTATCTCCCTGAGACAACAAGAACCTGAAAAAACAAAATCTGAAAGGCACAATGGACATAGCAAAAGGGAAAGAAACTGATTCTGTATTATTGTGAGTTATATAATAATTTTATTATATGTTGCATTATAAAATAATAACAACAAAGTACAAAATAAATATAATTCACTTGAATAGGCCTGAAACTGCCACAACTACCACCTGTAGAAAATTTGTTTTCCAGTGAACCAGTCTCTTGGGCCAAAAAGTGTGGGGACCACTGTCTTAAAGGACACAACTAAGAATGTTTCAGAATTAGAAGGAAGAAAGTTGAACGTGATTGTCTAGCAGTGGTGATACACTGGGACTCAGCCCCAGCATACACCTCTAAAAATTTTATGAATGTATTATGAAATTTACTCTTACCCTTCAAAGCTTGTTTTACTATTCTGAAAAGATGAGCTCAAATGAGACACTCTTTCAGGGTTACGTCTGGTTATAAAAAGTCTGTCTTTAGCATGCTAGAGAAAAATTAATTTAAATTTATCTTTCATTCAAATGAAGACAGCCTTTCTACAGAATGACCTTGCTAGTAACACACACTTACAAATGAAGGAGCTATGAGCCCTATAAATCTTATTGGATCTCTCAGTCATTCATTTTCTGAGAGCTTATGAGTCAGAGACTAGAAGGAAAATAAGATTTCCCACTCATTGACTACTCAGCTGTACAGTGTGAGCATCTGAATTTTTATCTGCATTGTGCCTGAAATGGAGTTTATTATCTTTTGCCTTTAAACTGTATTGTCATATCACTGATATAACAATGTCCCAGAAAGAAAAGGAAATCTTTTCCTAATAGTAATGCTAGAATCATATTTAAGAGAGAGATTTGTAACAGTATGGTGAAGTTTACCTATTTGAGTTTCAGAAGATAATTTCTTTCTACTTTTAAATAAAATTGAGTTAGATGACTTAAGAGGAGAAAAAATAGAAGCTGAACAAATTGAGGTTTAATTCAGTATATGGCAGATAAGAGAGCAAGGCTCATTTGGTCATACTAAGGCTGACCAGTGAGGAAGTGACAGATTTTAGAAATAGCTGAAACTTTAGCCTATAGCTATTGTATTACCATTGTCTCCAAGTAAGAAATAATTTGATATGATCTTTCCAATTCTATGAAATGTCTTCTGCTAAGATATATTCCCACTGCTGAAACCATTAAGGAGTCTAAAATCTCTTTAGTCACATACTACGGCTGAAATGTCCCATTCCCTTGTGAGTACTTTAGGTACATGGCTTCAACGTAGCCTTGGAAATCTCTGAGCATGAGTAACTCCCACATGTGGTAGAGAGCTGCCCAGGCGAAAGCAGCCTGGTTGCCAATTTCTGTAGTTTCTACCATCTGCAGTAGTGACTTTTGATTTGAATTTCAAATCTGAAACCTCTAATTGTTTCCTCCATTGAAAGCATCAAAATGTATATGGCATTTCTTCCAAAATTAGTATTCATGGGGGTTCTTTGTTGTGCTTCAATTCCAGCTGTTCCAAATTTGGTAAAATCCACCCTGTTACTTTTTTGTGACACAGTAACAGACAAGGGAAACTTAATGATTCGTTCACAGTGTTCTCTGTGTGGGGGAGAGGTATGGATACTGGCATCCTCCCAACTAGCCAAACTAGTTGTGAGAAAAGGGTACTCACATGATCTTTATCTCATTCTATTCTTGAATGAGCGACTTTGAGCATATGACTTAATTAGCTTAAAGCAGAATTTATTATCAAATCAATTAAGGACTTATGTCCAGTAATTTGTCCTTCATTATTGAAAGCTATTGGTAAAAATTATAATAATATTCAAGAGTAAACTGATGAAAATTGCAGTCAAGGTTAGGTGTATCTAAAGATATAAAATGGCAATGAAGTGACATCATTTTTAAGCACAAAAGTAACCAGAGGAACATATAAGTTATACCTATATATGGAAAAAGAGTACTGACCTAATTGTGAGTGTGAAGACGATATGCTAGATGTACAATTAAGCTTTAGTTAATGGGAAACCTGAATTGGATTTTGTTATATTGCTCTTGAAGGAGATAAGCAAATAAATTAAGTTGAAGAGTTAATAAAATATAGACAAAACGAAAATCATTTATTTGGACGTCTATTGATATTTATCAAACCAATCAGTCTACTAGTACTGAAACTGTTGATTATTTTTACTAGTTTTATATTTCTCTTATAATAAATCTTGACTACAGAATAATGATTCCTATACATTCTCAAATTTGAAAGAATAACATCACTAATTAAAATTATATTACTGATAGAATATATTTACTATATATATATATATGTATATATATATATATATAATTATTATATGTAAAATAACTTTCAACAGCATAAATTCAAGTAAATTCTCTGTAGGTAATTTATGACATAGACCTTACAGTATAAAGTAGTTTGAGAAAAAGAGTACAGATTCATGGATCAACTTTTTTTAGTTGCTCACCCAAAGGCACTCCTACGATGCAGCTTCAATGAGGCAAACTGCCAGTTATTAACCATCTTTGAAAGTTGTGATAATTCTTACATTGAGATAGTGTGGCTGGGGTCTGGTACAATGGCAAGGGCATAGCACATAGTAAGAAACTTCTTGATTCTGAAATTCTCAAAATATATTAGTTATATGAAGTTTGGAATAGGCGCATACAAGCAAGACTCCTTCTTACAAAAAGAATGAAAGAAAGAAGAAAAGGAAAGAAAGAAAGAAAGAAAGAGAAAGAAAGAAAGAAAGAAAGAAAGAAAGACAACAAAGAAGATAATAGAACTAAACATAAATCCCAACGACTATTAAACATATTTTAATTAAAAAGCAAGAAAGGTAAGTCTACCACAATTTTTTTAAGCTAAGAAAGTGCATATATTTTAACACTTGAACTCTAATGTTTGTAACAGGGACTGTTTCACACTAGTTGATTAATGGCGAGTGAATGAAGAAGGCATAAAAATAATGCCTTCTTGAGTTGCTTAGACTCCACAACCATAACTTAAAGTGAAGAAAATAGATCTAAGTTATTTTCCCCTTCACTCCTGGATCTAAACTCTTGCTTTACCATCCCCTCATACCAAGTCTTATTTTCCTTCTTTCTGTCCTGTGTCAGTGCCATTTCTCTGTAACACTTCACAGAAGTAACTGTATTAAGAGTCTTGTTGCTGGGCTCCACCTTAAAGCTGCCCCATGGAATCCTTCCTTGGTACAAGCAAACCACATGGATAGCAAGCTGAATGGAGAGGGTTCAGTGACACATGGTCACAAGCATTCATCGCAGGTAAAGAAGAGTCAGTGCTTGAAAACAATGTCATCATTTCGGATTTAAAAGCTTCATAATATGTCTAGTCATCTAACTTTGATTACTCTAACTTTAAAACTGACTAAATGTAATACTTTCCACACCTCAGAGCTTGAGGTTTCCTCATCTTGACCTCCTCTGACCTTAAGCTAGCTTGCAATTAGCATCCGGCATTGCTCTCATCTAAGTAGAACTTTATTGACAATAGTAGCCTTAAATTATACTTTTAATGAGATGTTCCTTCATTAAATTTTTTTGCACATTCTTAGTTTATAGTAGGACTTAGTTTTAATTGAATTTCTTCCATTCTTTATCAGATCAATGAACATCACTGAGGTCCCTTTTAAAAAATTCTAATTGGCAAAAAGATTTAACAGGGATGAAGGTAGGAAGGAAATCTACTTCAAATGACTTTGGATCATAACAAAAAACATCCAACCAAATAATAATAGTAATAACAATAACCATAAGTCAATTACAGTAGCATTTATAGTCTCAGCTGTTTAGAAACCTGAGGCAGGAGGGCCACTTAGGGTTAAGAGTTCTAATATAAACAGGTCAACATAGTAAGATAGCATCTCTAAAACTGAAAAAAAAAAAAAAAAAGGCAGACAGAATAATCTTACCCTAGGTGAAACAATTGCATTCATTGAAAGGCTTCAAAGATTGTAGTGAAAGGTAAGAGTCTATGAAATTGGAACATAATTAATTGTTAGTACATGATTGTTAAATCTTGAATCATATTAAATATCTTACATACTGCAATAATATGCATATGTCAAAATAAGAACATGAAATAGATGGATGCATAATTTAAGTTACTTTGAAATTGTTCGTGTGGGATAATAGGGAACACGTAGGGCTGAATCTCTATACTAAAGCCATATAGGTTAAAAAGAAGAGAAACAAATCCACTCGGAAGTTGCAGTTACAAATAACTATGAGTTTAGGGCTCCAAGCATGTGAGATATTATGAAATAAGGTTGAAAAATGCTCCTCCCATCAGATCCAGCTGAAACAGTGGAATAACAGAGTGCTGAAGAAAAAGAAGTGGTTAGTGTCTCACATTTGAAACAAAACGCTTCTGCACGGAGAGTCTCAGAACTCAAGAGGACATGCACGCACCTTGCTGACCTGAAAGGGCTTGGAAGGACGCCATTCGTGCATTGTCTCAGAAATGAGCAACTTGAAAATCTTTATTTCTCAGGGGAAAATGGCTGACCTGGTAAACAGAGTTGCTTCTCAAATCTTTGGAAGAAAAATAAACTGATTTTATACATGTGTGAATGTGTATTACTTTAAATGCCAATTTAAAATCAGATGATAATAAAATTATGACATAAAAGCTGAGTAAATTCAAGGAAGAAATAAACGTGAAAGAAATAAACAGGAACAAATAAAGAACACGATAACAAAATAACACAATAATAAAATTATGACATAATATTTGAGTGAATTCAAGTAAGAAATAAATAAATTATGAGTATGGAGGCTAAATTCAAAGTTTCCACAACAAAATCAATTTCACTTGAATTTTTTTGTAATAGCTATTTAGTAGTACAATAGAGCCAACAACTACATTTTTCAAAGCTAAGGACAGGCTTGACAGATGTATAACAAATTTTCTTTAATATAAGAAAACAAAGTGGAATTAGATTTAAATGGATTATGGAAAGTCACAATCTAAAAAAAAATTCTTCTGCAAAAATAAAAAGCCTTAATTTAACATATTGAGGTATCTTACAGCTCATATAAATGAATTATCCTAAGAGGCCAGCTTTGAGACTATCAAAATGATGAGATCATAAAGCCAAAGGAATACAGCTAGGCTACACAGTTAAATACACAAGTACTTCAAAAGAGATGAAATTTGTTTGGACATCATACTTACCATACTTATCTAAGCCAATACAATGCAGTGTAGAGACTTGATTAATATACTTTTAAAACTTAACTACAAAAAGCCAAGAATTTAATGTGCAGCCAATATTTTATTCAATTATCAAGCCTCCAGTAAATATATTGCTGCATGGAAGAATTTAGGGAATATTAAAATTTTAGTTTCTTCTGAGGAATCTACTAGAAAAATGTGTTTACATTCAAAAGTTAATTGAGAAGAACTTGGAAAATTACCTATGATGAGCAAATACTGTTTTGACTTTCATATTTAGAACAATAGCAAAGGTCAGGAAAGAGGAAAACAGTATGTAAATGTGCTATGTGATAGTCTAAAAAAAGAGAAGCTTATTTATAAAAGTAATCACAAAAGAAACCACACACACTGGCACATTCCTGCAGTCTCAAAGATCTGGAATGCTGAGGCAGGAGATTTCAAGGTAAACCGGAGTCTGGCAATTCCATGTTACCCTTTCCTTGTCTCAGAATAGAAAAACAACAACAAAATCTATCCATGCTCAGTGAGAGCTCACTACTCAACCTGTAAGTCATATATTACTTAAGAGGAATAGAGGGGGAGAAGGACAGACAGAGAGGGGGAGATGGAGAACGGGCGATAGACAGAGACAGAGAATGACAGAAACACAGAGGGAGGGAGAGATAGAGAGATGAACAGAGGCAGAGACATAGACAGAGACAGAGAAGGTAGAGTGTACTGTTCACTGGGGGTTACGCTGATTTATCACTGTGGATTTCTTTGTATATTTATTTGGGGAAGGAGTACCGAGTGTATTATGTAAAAGATTAAAAAAGGAATCAATGTTGATATTTTTGAGAATTAGAGTTCTGGTTGAGGGAGAGGAAAAGTAAACATAAGACAGATAAAAGTGAGAAGAAAACGCTGAAAGTTTGAGTCAATCAATATGACCTGAATTAATGATAATGTGTGTGTGCGTGTGTGTGTGTGTGTGCATGTGTGTGCGTGCGTGTTTTATAGCTCTTGAGCCCTACTGAAGGGTCTAGAAGTAATGACACTCCAAGAATAATGAGACCTTAGTGGCTAGAACTTGTCTTCTAAAGGTTAGTGTAGGAAAATATAAGTTAAAAATGTAATATATGTATATATATACAATTTTTCTTAATATACTTAATATATTTATATACAATATATAATAATATAGACTATATAGACATAATAATATATTTTATATGAGAATAAATAAACAATTGCTCAATGGCTACTGGAAAGAAGGTAAAGGAGCTAGCTTTGGCCAAAAGAGTTTCATATTTTAGAAATATGTTGTATTCTTTCATAGCTTCTGCTATTTAAAAATACAACACTATACAATATACAAACCAAAATGTACATATTTTTAAAAGGCATTGATGAGTGAACTTTTAGTATGAAAGCCTATTCTTTTAACCAGAACCCAAATCAAAAAACAGTATTATCTGAACAATAGCAGCAATATTTACATACTATTAAGGGCAGCTACATTCCTGGCTTTTTGTAACACAAGGTTTTAAATCATTCTTAAATGTCATAAAATGGAACAATTTAAGGAGTTACTCTCTTTCACACTTACTTTCATAAAAATTATTTTTGTGACATTTAGTTATATTGTGTTAGAGATTATTCATTCTGATTGCTATGTAGTATATTATTGTAAAACTTATATTTTGTATAATTGTGTATACAACTAGGAAACAATGAATAAAGAAATTGAAAGTTTATAGAGCCATTATGAAAATTTGAAAATGGGACATGTTCTTTGTCATAGAAATATGTTACTGAATATACCGAATGACTATCATTATAATGCTGTATATTGGCACAGGTTGTCAGTGCATATACAGCAACTGGGGGAACATTACCCTAGAATAAGTTATTCATAAGGTCTTATTCACAAAGTGTGTCCCATTATTAATAATAAATGAAATGCAGTAACTCTAAAATCTTGTGAGGTGTTGTGATGAAACTTGCAATTATCATTAATATACCTTGCACTGGGTACACTACCAAGTAGCTAATTATCTTGCTGAAAATGGTGAACCTTATTTTATTTTATTTCAGTTTTATGTATCTGGTACAAGGTTTCACTAAGCATCTGAGACTTGTAGTGATCCTCCTGTTTTCAGTTTCCCCAGACCTTGAAGCTGAATCTAAATGTGAAGCAGCAATTAGATAAATCCAGGTTATGTGTCATTACATTAGATGGCTTGCTTGCAGAGTTGAAAAGAAATGAATATTATGAATAGTTACTGAAGGGTACATAGATGCTGTTGTAGATTCAGAAAGACAAAACAACGAACTTAAAAATAATAAAAACTATAGGATAGTATTGGGACAGTTATAATCGTTTGCATTTTAATAACTTGTTAGATGATCTTATGTCAAAGTTCAACTTCTTCGATGTGATAGGTAGTCATATATTTATGTAATAGAAAATTATAGTTTATAGAAGATACATTAAATTCAAAAAGGAAAATGAGGTTTATTGAAAATTGGCTAATTTAGATAAAATTACATTAATTTGATTGTATTAGTACTTCAGTTTTCTATTGATGTGTTAGAAAATAAATAAAACAGAAATATATGCATAGTTTGTCATACATCTCATTGTAAAATATATTTAAAATTTGAATTTTCTACTATGTAAAGCAATATTAATTTATTTTAGGTTCATATTGTTTACTATTTACAGAAAGATCACATTTATAAACCACTATTACTGCTGAAAATATTTTACAAATATCATGTGCTTTCAAAAATATTTTTCTTGTATACATTTTGTTAAATGCCCCCAAAATCAAATGAAAATCTACATGCAAGTGAAAGAAAAACAACTCTAAATGTATAATTCATTAGCTCCAGTCAAATAGTATTTAGTATAATAGTAGTTTCTTTTTGTCAAGGAAGTACCATCTGTTATATATTTCCCTTATAGTCAAAACAGCAGTTAGAATTGCCTGGGGCTATCAAAATGGTTGAATGAAGGTAGGCAACAAAATACAGCCTCCTCCATGCCTGGATTGGAGACGCCTGTAAAACAATAAGTTGGTTGAGAAAATTTTAAAAAAGAAGGAATAAATCTTAGAATTTGGACAGAGCTGGCAGAAAAACTAAAACAAGAGATGCTGGAGAAAAGTGTCACAACGTAGAGTAAAGAACAATCCAGTCTTGGGTCAGTGAGATGGCTCAGTGGTCTAAAGCGCCTGCTCAGGCAAGCTTAGGCAACAGCAGGGACCACAGTTTGATCCCCAGCACCATATGCTTCTCCTGCCCCATCCCCAGGGCAGACATAAAGCACACCAGTCTTTACAGCTCTGCCCAGGTCTCAGAGAGGGAAATCCTGTCTCCACTGACACCAGAGAAACAAAAGACTAGGATAGCAGAGCCAGTCCACAGAAGTCCATGACTATTGTTAAGTGCAAAGAAAGTGTGGGGCATTTCCGGGTTACCCCTTCCTCAAGGCAGGCTAACAATGGGGAAACACTCCAATATATTTCCTACCCTTTGTGAGAGGACTTAACTAGAGCCAAACTCACACAACAAGTACAGAACAGCCTTATTTCAGTTTCTGATGATCTCTTATTACAGAATAGATGGGGGCAAGCACAAGAGACTTCATAAGAAGGTGGCCTTTAGACATAGACTGAAGAAGTTTAATTTCAAGTCCAGAGAAAAATAGGAGCCCATCTTGCAGAGCCAGAGTGGTCATACGTGGCTTCTACGGGTGGCTGGGCCTCAAAGAGTGAGCATTAACTTCACCAGTCTACTTGAACCCTGCTTTGGTGCCTACATACACCATAGGACTCAGTGGGGTGTGGGGTTGCTTTCCCCATCCGCTAATGTAAGCTGGGTCGTGGCTATCTTAGACTGCACGCACAGCCTGGGGCATTCAGGCTGAGGGGCTGTGAAGTAGGAGAGGACAGCCCAAACCAACAGGTTGGCACAGAGGACCCTGGGAGGAAGGCAGGACGGGAGCCAGCATTCACACAGGAAGTATGGCTGGAAACAAAGCCAGCCCTGCAAGAGACTCTCTGGTGTTCTCACATATCTCATGAATCCTGCACTGCAGAGCTTGGGAAGAAAACATTCACAAGAGAGGTTTTGGTGCTGTTTCTTTCTTTGCTTTTCTTTATTTTGGGGTAAGAGAGTAAGTGTGTTGCTCCTTTTTCTTTATACTCTTTTATTTCTTTTTCTGTGCATTTCATTCCATTTTTTCTTATAATTATCTGTTAATTTTATTTAAATCTAATGATACTCTTTTACACTTTACAAGGATTTATTTTCTGACCTTTATACCCTCATATTTTCTTTATTTTTAAAAGATTGATAAAATTAACTTCATTATCCATTCCAACTTCACAGTATGGTTATTAATCTTTATTGATCTTCAGAAATTAAGCTGTCTTGATGCCATTATTGTCAAATATTTTTGTAATGTTAATAGTGGTATATTCATTGCATTTAGTTCTCACTACTTATAAATATTTGGTTTGTCTTTTGTTTAAATTATGACTATATATGTAATTTTTATGTTTTAAGGGTAGTACAGTGATGTCACATTTCTGGAGAATTGTGTTGTTGGGCTAATTACAGTGAATCTTGTCAAACAAATTAACAGAGGTGGTCGTGTCTGGGGACAGAGGAAAGAGCTGGCAGTTGCACAGGGAATCATCCGCAGCAAAGTGATCATAAAATTATTTAGCAGTAAACTCCTCCAGATATCATTTACCTGGAAACTTTGCATACACATTCAAAATACAACAAGACAAACATGGAAGGGAAGGCAGCCAATGTCTCTAAAGCATCTTAGTTCCCAAAGGGGGATCAATAAAGCATCCAACAGGAAAAAATTAAAAAGTAAATTGCTGAATTATTTGAAATGATAAGAAATGAGGCAGAAAAAAACAGGTCAGTAAGTTGCATAACAGCTCAAATATGATATAACTGAAGAGAAAATTGATCCAGTAAAACAATCAGCATTGTACCAGAATGCATAACAAACAAAAAATAATGTTATTTCAATAATAATGAACTCAGCCGGGCATGGTGGCGCACCCCTGTAATCCCAGCACTCGGGAGGCTGAGGCAGGAGGATCGGTGCGAGTTCGAGA